>JAECUM010020345.1:0-17428 GCA_016617855.1 Megalonaias nervosa | reverse complement strand
ATGCAGCCTTGCATATGTTCATGACATGTTGATGCAATGAGAGAGTACAGTCAAGAGTGACACCGAGGTTTCGTACTGACTGTGTGAATTTAATGTTGGTGTTGCTGATATTTATTGTCTGAGGTAAAGGATGTGAATGAGAAAGTCTTTGTGTTGTAATCAGAATGGCTTCAGTTTTATCATCATTCATCTGCAGCTTGTTACATGTCATCCATGATTTCACATCGGAAATGCACCTCTCTACACCTTGGATGGTAGCTTCAACTTCAGTTGGGTGGCTAGATTTGTATATTTGGGTGTCATCAGCATACAATTGATAAGACACTGGATGATGATCTATGATGAAGAGAACAGGTCCAAGAACAGACCCCTGTGGAACACCACAACATAGATCAACTGGGCTGGAGTGTTTTCCATTTGCGGACACAATTTGTGTCCTGTTGACCAAGTAGGACATGAACCATAGTAAGGCTGTATCGTCAATGCCAGATACATGCTGGAGACGGTGAAGTAATATATCATGGTCTGTTGTGTCAAATGCTGCAGACAAGTCAATGAGAGTGAGGACTGTAATCTTTCCGCTATCCAAAGCAGAGAGAAGATCATTAACTACTTTCAGAAGAGTAGTTTCAGTACTGTGGCCAGGGCGATATGCAGACTGTACATTGCTAAAAAGACTGTTTGAATTCAGATGAGATACAAGTTCAGACAGAACAACTTTTTCTAAGATTTTTGACATGAATGGAAGATTAGAAACTGGATGGTAGTTCTTTAAATCGTTATGGTTGAGTGTTGGTTTCTTCAGCAGAGGCTTTACAATGGCAGTTTTGAAAAATGATGGGAATTCCCCGGATGAGAGAGAGGTATTAATAACATCAATTTGTGAAGGCAATATTGGATCTAAGCACTCAAGCAGCAGTGATGTCAGAATCGGATCAAGTTCACATGACTTTGGTGCACTCTTCATAACGATTGTACGTACTAAATCCATAGAGACAGGTTCAAATGCTGCTAATGGTTGCCGCTGAAATTCTGTATCACAACTGTATGGTGAAGATGAATCAGTTGAAATTGTGTTGTCAAGCTTATCTCTGATGGTTTGTACTTTGTCACGGAAGAAATTTGCAAACAGGTCTGGAAGGTCGTCTAGAGAGAAGGTAGTTGGAAGTGGTGTACATTTGTTCCTTGACATTAGCTTGTTAATAATCTCGAATAGCTCTTTGCAGCTGGGACTTTCCATGATCTTAGTACTGTAGTGGGCTGATTTCGCTGCATGGACTATGGTTGTGACATTCTTCTTAGCGGCTTCATAGATTTGCTTATAGAATAGTGAGTCTGGTGGAAAGCCAAAGCCTTTTAGTTTTACAGCGGTCTCTTTTAGCAGTGCGAAGCTGGTCCCTAACACTGCTATACCACGGAGAATGCTTTTGAATTGATACTCTGCACTTGGCTGCTGGGGCATGTTTGTCAAGCAATGAATGCAGGCAGTTATCGAGTTATTCTGCTGTAGGAGGTAAGCTAGTTGTTAGGTTTGCTTGGATGTCATGCATTAGTTGGGTTCTGTTTATCATACGGAGGTTTCTCTTAGTAGCAAATAAAGGTGGAGGGTTATGGACTGATACGTCAAGATGGCATATAAATGCAGAGGTGATCTGTTGCAAGTTCGTGGGATATCAGGGAGGACTGTAGAATATTATCATCAGGTCTATAAAGAATCCAGCCTAAAATGTTCATCCATAAGAAAAAGAAGAAAGTTCAAGATATGTACAGTGTATATACAGATTGTGGGATTCCAGAAAAAAATATGAATTCCTGGCAAAATATAAATGTTCTGAATCTAATCTATAATTGCTGAGAATTACATAATCTTATTAATAACGATACTATAACATGAGACGATGTAAATATAATCATCAACAACGTAAGTAACATTATTATTAGCTCTGCTGAACCAACATTCCCTCCTTTGAAGTACATAAAGGTGAAAGTTTAGTTCCGCAAATGCATGGCAAAAAAAAAAATTTGACTGTAAGCTGTGGATTGGCAATGAGTGTATGAAAGCCAGAAAACATTACCACTTGTATGGGAAAGTTCACAAAATTAGAAAAACTGCAGTGAGTAATGATACTCTGCTGACAGCAAGTCGACGGTGTAAGAAAACTCTTGCAAATTGTTACTCTTGTTTTAATAAATTAATTGCAAAGGAAATACGCACTTGACAAGAAAAAATCCAAAGACATATCGGAATAAACAGTGTCGGCAAGAAAAGACTCATTCAGAGTATCGCATTGGGAGAATGCTTTAAATATTTGAAATAAATAAACTCAGCAGACACATAGTGACAACCAAGTAATGGTGGAAGCAGCAGATGTTGTTGATAACTCTTGTCGGAATGAACTAATTTCAACTGAAGAAATATTAAAAGTTGTTAACAATCTACAAAAATAATAAAGCAAGTTTAATTGATAATATATTAAATGAATATTTAAAAAGCTCAATTGTTAAAATGTTAAATATCTATGTAAAACTTAGTAATTGAATCTTGGATAATGCCTTCGTACCAGATGGTTGAACTAAAGGTGTTATTGTGCCAATTTAAAAAAGTAAAGGCAACAAAACCAATATATCAAATTATAAACATTATTTTATTTGGCGGTTTTGGTTCAGTTTTTGCCACTAGATTAAATTTAAGATTGTCAAAATTTCTTGATGATAATAAATTTCTATCTGAGGCTCGAGCTGGATTCAGGAATGGCTATTCCACAATAGGTAATTTCTTTTGTATAGCCTTATTGAATTTATTAGACATTGCAAAATGAAACATTTTTTTGTACTTTTGTTGATTTGTGGAGGGTGAGGGGAATGCCATTTTTCAGTGCATGATAGGCTATACATGGTGGCTTGTATAACTGGTGGAGAAAGAACCCCGAAAAACCTCAGTATGAGCCACTGACCTACTTGAATCTACTGGCAAGATTTGTCACATGCCCACAAAGGCCGAGCCAAAGACTAAAACCCATGCAGACAGAGGTCAGATGGCAATGATTGGTAAAGGCAAGTGCTTTAGACCACTTGGCCACCCAGGTCCCTTGTTTAAAAGTGCCTTTGATAATGTACAGTATGGAGAGTTGGATTTTGTCATAAATTGTATTTGATAGACATCAGGGGAAAGTGTTTTAGTGTTATATTAAGTATTTATAATGATATCAAATCATGTGTCTGTGTAAATAATGAATTTTCAGGGTTTTATTCTTGTGAAAAAGGTGTACGACAAGGGGAAAGTTTTTCTCCATTATTGTTCTGCTTATTTCTAATTGACCTATAATCTTTTTTCACTAGTAAATGGGTGTCAAGGATGTGCTGTACCCTCCAAACATATTGACTTTGTACATACGCTGAATGTTAGGTTGATTTTATACACTGATGACACCATACTTGTTGCAGATCATCCTGCTGACATGCATTATGCCCTTGATATGTTTAGTAGATATTGCCTTAACTCAAAATTTACAATCAGAATTAAGAAAAAAAATATTTTATTTGGTTCAAGAAAAGATTACACATACAAATTTAGGGTAAAAATGTCCATATTGTTGTTGTAAATGAATATAAATATTTATATTTCACAAGAATGGAAAGTTCACCAATGGCCTGAAAAAATCTAGTATCCATATAAGTATGCATTTACTTAAAAAGCGTACACACAATTTAGATTTGCCTATTGATTTTCAGCTGTAACTGTTTGATCAGACCATTGTACCAATTTTAACATGTACTTGTGAAATTTGTGGATTTGTTAGCTCTGATATAATTGAAAAACTCGTCATTCTTTCCATAGAAGTATATTGAATGTCAGAAAATGTACTGCTCTATATATGGTATACTGTGAACTTGTCATTTTCCCTTAATTATTAACATCACAAGTTGCAGGATAAATTATTGGACTAGATTAGTTAGTGGTTATGGAAAAAAAGTGTCTATGCATTCTCTATTATATAAACATTTTTGTGATAATTCCTATGCCAATAAATGGGGGCCCCATGTAGCCAAGTGGTCTGAAAATCTCATCTCACCACAGTCCACATTGGTTTGAGTCTCAGGCTCGGCTCATGAGAAAGCTTGCCAATAGCATCCCATGGATTGGTGGTTCTTACCAGGTCTTCCTCCACCAGTTATACTGGCTATCAATACTGAAAAATGGTGTTAAACCCACAACAACAACAACAAATGGATACTAGAAGTAAAACATTAGATGATGTTAGGTTTAGCTACAGGTGGAGAAATCAAAGTTTTGTGTCAGTTAAATGGTTAACAATATCTGTAGAACTATGACTAAAAGATCAATAATTTTTGCAAGTTTGGGCAGCTAACATCAATACATCATCTAAAGTTCCAAAGTACAGGCTATTTAAAACTAATCTGGACTTAGAAAAGATCTATCTCTCATTACAAATAAATATATTGAAAAGCTTAATTAAATTTAGAACTGCAATTCATAGGTTTCCCGTTGAAACAGGTATATGGGCTAATGTTTCCTATAACGGAAGATATTGTACACTCTGTCAGTTGCTTGAAATAGGCAATGATTATCATTGTCTTCTGTCATATTCTTATGTTCACGATGAAAGACAAAAAATTTTACCTCATTTTTTTCATTTCCAAGACTAACATTTTTATAAGTATAATCAATAAATGAATTCAGGTAACCTGTGATTCTTTAACAATATTCACTTGTGTTTTCCAAATTTTGTAAAGCATAATGTAATGATAGCAAACACTATATTTATTTTCTTTTTCTTAAACACCTCATATTTTGTAAACTTGACAACCTGAGTGTAATAAAGTCTTGTCTTGCCATGTCTTGTCAGATAAATGTTAACTTGTAAGTAATTTAAAGGTAACTCTGTTAGCTCTAAGTGCGAATGAATTCAACAGTTGTTACTTTATTTATCTTTTTATTGCGATTGAGAAATACGTTCCTAAAGGTTTTAATGTAGTATTTTTCAAAAACATGTTCATTGCAATACCTGCACAAGAGGTAGAGTATTTCAGTTCATCCTTCTCTCATTTCCTCAGCTGCTATCTCCACCTGATTGACTTTAATGGCAAGTTTATGCCACCAGTAACTTAATAGGATATCAAAACTAATTGCAAGGCATATTATGGTGTTGTTTGCAATTTTTTCCATATTTTAACCAAATATTTAGATTAGTGTGATGCAGAGATTTGTTTTTCCTATCATAATGGCTTCTTCAGAGTTGCAAGGATTTTTACAGTATAAGGGGTTACAATAATTCACCTAACCCTATATCCCATTCAGATACGTTTTTTTCTGCAATTCTATCATCACTTCATAAGAAATATGTAATTAAAGATAAAGATGTAAATGGCTGGCATATGATATTAATACATGTACTGTTGTAAAAAAGCAAATTCCAGATTTTAAACTTGTTCCAAAATTATTTATCTTTATATTATCTAAAAAACTACTGACTTAGTCAGTAATTAGTCAAAACCCTCAACCAACCAAGTCTCAGAAAGAGGCAGACAGACAGAGAAAAGGAGGATTTTGAGATGATATTATTAACATTGTTGAAACAGTAGACAAAGATTCAGGTGTTTGATGATGGTGGTGGTGGTGGGGTCAGCAGCCAAGAAGTAGTATTATCTTTTACTTTATTCAGAATTTTGACATTTTTGGAGTTTTTATTTACTTATTTTGCTTCATTTCCTGTAGTGGTAGTGATAGTAGCTATAGTAGTAGTTACAATGACGTTGATGAATTGTCTATACTCTTTAGTATGGCTGGTGTGATTAATCATTTAATTGATTGATATGTGGTAAAATTGATTATTGATGCAAAAGTTAAGTAATCTGTGTTTGAGGAAGACATTTTGGAGATAAGAACATAAATGATTAGGATAAATGTGGTAATGATAACTCTGTGCATTTGCAGCCAATGAGAATAGTGGATTACAAATTTCAATTATGACCTAGTGCTTAAATATGCGTTCCAGTGTCACAAATTTCAGTCACGACTTTGTGCTTAAATCTGCGTTCCATTATTCCTTTTATGGAAGAATTTTATTATGTGAGGTGGTCTCTTACAGTGAAATACGACTAATGGTCGTTGCAGATAATAAATCATTAGATGCTTTTTTAAGAAAAATGAGTCGGATTTTGTGCAGTTGAGATTTTATTATTTGTTTCTACTGTACTGCAGAAAAATAAAGATGGCAATTGTCATTTATTTTATCTACATCATTTGATAATACAACATTGGAATAATAAATCATTTCAAAATGTTATTGGAAAAAAGTTACAAACATGAGGAGCTGAGCTAGTGCAGTGTCACTTTAACAGATCAAATTATCAAAAGAAGCACACCTATCATATAGCTCGCAGCAATAATTTCATATACTAAAGTCAGTTATGTATATATTTAATACGTGAGTGATATATCTACTTGACATTAGTAGACAGATATTGATTTTGTTTGTTTGTGATAGGTTAGACAGAGTTTTAATAAGAGTTTGTCTTGCATTTGAAATATACAGTATATGCTCGCATATAAGTCAAACTGCAGACAACAAAGATCCTGATCTGCCACAGCATAATGTGCCTGGTGATCAGGGTCTATGTTATTTGCACTACTGATTATTCCTAACAAATTGCACAGACCAAGATCTGCCAGTGCATTATGCAATGGCAGATCTGGGTCTGTGCAGTTTGCAGTTGGACTTGTCTTATATGTGAGTATATATGGTATGTCACACTGATTTTTTGAATATTGTGTAACTAAATGTAGGATAGTTCTGTGCACTTTGTAGGACCACCAACTTAATCTACAGTCCAAAGTTGGTCACCTTTTAGAGTTTAGTTGGGAGCTGCAGTATCTTAGTTGGTAGAGCAACAGACTCATAATCAAAGGGTCTTAGATTTGATACCCACCCCCAGGCCAGCTGAGGTCATTTACCTCAGTGTGTCCTTGGAAGAGGCACTTAGCATCCATTTCTTTGAAATGATATAATCTATGCTGTGTTGATGTGTTGAAAGTGCTTTTAAAGTTTTTAAAAAATCTCTAGCTCACTCTGTAACAAAAAAATGATGGACATATATTTCCTGATCACTTAACACTTTGAAGGTGGTTTTTGCAGGACCAGACACCCATCATATGATTCTTAATATTGTTAAGTGGTCTTACAATGGAACCCATGTGGCCCACCACTCCCTTTTGTCCAGGACAATAACACCCCATGACAGCCAGCCATTGTTAGAGGGAAGTGTCAGCTACTAGCATTGTAATGACCATCTTGTAAGGTGAGAGGAACCACTTATAAGAAGATAATGTGATTATCTGGTAACAACTAAAAATGGGGGGGGGGGGCAGTCTTTATATTGTAAATCTGTTAATAACAAACATTCAGCTTTTGAAAACTTGCTAATTCAGATAACTATATTTTGATGGTGGAGATAACAACAATAGTCGTAATAATGATCATGATAATAATAATATCAAAAAATGACTGAATATTTGCAAATAAGACAAAGCAGTAATCTTGCTAAAATAATAATGTTATGAAGTTCTAAATGTTTATCAGTGTTGCAAAAATTATGTTCATCACATGTATCAAAATAAATTCCTGAGACATGCAAATCTGGACATCAAGCATTTATTATGTGCTGATGAATTTTTTATGATCATTGTACAAATGTTACCTTTTTAAAAGTGGTTGTAATCATTATGACTTGTAGACAACTAACCAATCTTTTCATTAGAAATGTACATGTATTGATCAGTTTAAATATTTTCATGTCATTTTCTTGCCAATAAATTATTATTCAGTTTAACTTTTTGATGTGTGTTTTACAGTATAATACCTTTGTTAAGTAGAAAAGAAGAACATGTAATTATTTCCCTTAAGACCGAGCAGTCTTTGAGTACATGCATATTAAGTTAACACTGTAATGGAGTACTAAGATACCCATATCGAAGTCATCATCAAATACTTTCAAATTTATAATAACCTTTGTAACATGTCTCCACAAATGATTTTCCTTCAAATAAACCACAAAATAAATAAACTTTGAAAAAATTTATAATTGTTACTTGGGAAATCATGTTTGAAATGTTCTACGTTTTATTTAGTATATAGTTTTCTTTCCCTTTAAATGGTCCTCACACCATCTTTAATGTGCCAGAATAGTAATTACAGAAAACTAGATTATAGTCCAAGATGCCCTCTTTATTATCATCACTTCCTGTTAGGATCATCCCTGCCATTGTTCTAGGGGTGTGCCCCAACCTTATCCCTATTGTGTGATGGACCCATAAGAGCTTGTTGTTATTTGTTCAGGAATTACAAAGCCCAGTGCCAAGAAGGGCATTGTTACTTTGGATGACAATTGGCACATTGTCTTCAAATCACTTGACACCATACACAGAGTGAATTGTGTACACTCAAGCATGGCATAAGAAGGGTGGTTTCAGTGCTGAAATGATACACTTCAAACTCTAAACTGTGAATGGCCAGTTTTCTTGCAGCCTGGTTAACATCTCTGGGATTGTTATTAAAGAGCTCCAAAATCTGGGGTAGTACTTTAAACAGGGCCATCAACTTGAGTGCAGCTTAGTTAAGTACTTCCTTGAATATTGCCCCAAAGTATCACATGACATGTTATTTCTGTGTATATTAATGGTGAATTGGAAATGGACAATTAATTCATCTTGAGTTGGTTGAGAAATATAAGGTTAATATATAGGTGGTAATTATCGATTGAGAAAACACCAAGATTTGAAGCTACAGAATGGTTGCATCAAAATTTACGGAATTTAAGCAGATAAACTGTTATGGTAAGTTTTTTTTATGTAATAATTTTACATTTGTTCAATCTTTCAATTGATGACTTTTTATCTTTTATTTTCTTGTGAGAAGTTTTTGATGTCTTGCATTAGATACACCTGTTTTTTGTCATCTCTTTACTAATACATACAGCCATTGTTTTTTCTTTAAGAAAATGAGTTATATCTTCAATACAGTTAAAATTGTACAACCAATATTATTTAGATGAATTGTAATTTTGTATAGTATTATTAGTAAAGAGTCAAAAGTTGTCATTTCAGATTTTAAAACATTTTTAAAGAAATATTTTATAAAATCCATTTTGAAAATGGAAGAGACTTTTAAACTTTAAACTTTATGACAGGAAATCATGAAGCATCATCCATAGCAGCAGCAATAATAATAATAATAATAATAATAATTCTTTGATCTTGTGTGTTTATGTTTGCATTGATATAACTGGATAAATCACATAATCATCTTTTGTCTTTTAAAGGCTCTATGTTCAGGTGTACATCACTACTTGGATAATGAAAATATATTTGAAAGAAAATGTCAGGATTTTTTTATTAAATGTAGCTAAGGTCACTAGTTAATTGAATCTAAATTTGTCCATAATAAAAATTGGATATGTGTAGTAAATCTTTTGATTGTAATTGGGTGAATTCAGGTGCTTATTATTTGCTTCATTTACTGTCATTTATTAAGTTATTTCCAGTTTCTGTGACCTATTTTGGAAATATAAATTGGTATTGTTTTGTATTTGATTTTCAGTTATTTAAATCAGTATGGTAGGTTATATGATGAACATTAAAATAGAAAAATTTGATCTACACCTCTAAAGATTTTGCTAAAACTGCATTCTTAAAATTTTACTTAAATAGAATATCATGTCTTCTTAAGAAATATTTTTTTGTGTTGATTTTTGTATTATTTACAGGTCAGTATGCCACCATTTTGGTTCCTATAATACTGAATGCTTGAAAAATGTTTTATCAGCATCTTAGAAATTGTATATAATTGGATTGTTAAATTTAACTTGATTCAATTCAGTGTGTACTTATTGCAGTAAGATTTATTTAGACTTTTAGCTTGCACTTGTTAAATAGTAATAACATTCACTGACAACTGATTTTGTACAGTTTTACAGATGTTCATAAAGAAGCAGTACCAATCAGTGAATTAATTAGGTCACTGTGACCTTATTTTCCAAATAGATTTTCCTCACTTTAGGTTATTTTGGGAAGCTTCAGTTAATAGGTATGTCAGATTTTTGTTTTTAATACTCAGATTTTCTCCAAAGTAGCAAGTTGCAAACAATTTTGGTTGTGTGTGTGTGTGTGTAAACAATAAAACCTGTTAAAATTGCTACCACAATGCCTACAGTTTGATGATTATAAATGAATTCCTTGACACCTATAATGATTTTTCCACACTTGTCCTGATAAAGGAACAGAAAACTTATTCCCAGGCAGGGTTAATAAGCCAGGTGTTCTGAGTATGCCACTTGTACTTGGTGATTATGTTTCATATTCCCAGCCCTCCCACTACAGTTCTGAAAATGTTTGAATCCTCCTAATATTCTGAGGGCAAAGTGAAATTGTTTTGTAGGTCACACATGTTGAATAATGATATCTATCTGTATGTATGTCTGTCTACCATGTGAGTTATATGGCTTGATGTGAGTAATAGTTGACATATAAACAGTATACTTTAACTTTTCACTGGCAATTGATAAGGGATGTACCATTGAGTGTGAGAGGGGATGGATTTTAGGACTTTCTTTCCAACCTGGATATCTTTTGTTTCATTAATCACAAAATCATTTTTATCAATTAATATGGTGGATAGAATAAAATGACGAGTTCCTTATTTTCTACAAATAGGAGGAAGGTTATTGTTTTCCAGCTAATTTGGGTCTGGACGTATTTATCCCTCAAAATAACAGTCTTGAAAATTAAGTGGTTCGTCCATAAACTGAATAAAGGAACTGAGCAATGAAGCTATAATTTCCATGATTTTTAAAGAAACTCTCATTGAAGCAAAGATAAAGATAAGATTTCAGCAATGAATTTTACGACTTTGAATCTGCAATAAAATACTTGGAAAAGGACATACTTTTAAAATTCAACAGATTGCAAAATTGTGTTTTGCTGTGGTAGTACTAGGCAAATGAAGTAATGGGATCAGAAAACGATGATTCCACTAATTGCATCCGATAAAACTCTACTGTCTGTAAATATTTTTAAAAAAAGAATCATTGCCATTCAAGGACATGAAGTTAATTTTTTCAGCATCAATTGTATTTTAATTATTTATATAGCCCATATTATATGGTTGTCACAGGTGTTTTTAGTGTGAGTGTCCATTGAACTTAAAGCTTACTACTGAAGTTGTATTCATATTTTTCATTGACTGTTTTATTCAACATTCAAGGCCTTTAATTTACATATAATGAGATACAGAGAAATTTACTTTCAGGTAAAGAAATTACACATCCTTTTTGTACAAAAGTTTGAGTTAGTGCGTTTCTATCAATTGCAGATGCTTGCATTTGATTTTTAACTTAGTTTTTATTTCATCTGCCGATAAAAGGAATAATGGCACACATATTGCATTTTTAATTATATTTTTCACTTAAGAAGCATCTTCGATAAATATGCAGTGATTTTCTTCAGAACTTTATTTCATTTTAGAAATTATCCTTGTACAAAAATTCATTTGCAGCTTTTGTGAACTATAATTTCTTAATGAAACCTGGCAGGAAAACAAAGGTTGAAAGAAAGGAGTTTAGCATTTTATTAGGATGTTAAAGCTATTTAATATTGCCCAAGTTTACTTGACAGAAACAAATGCACAATTTTAAATATATAGTTCCTAAATACGGTTTAGTTTTTGTCTTTTATGGCACAGTAACACAAGCAGGTTAATTAGTTAAGAGGTAATTGGGGTGAAGTGCCAAAATTGATTGTCTCTAACAATTGGATATGAAAACCTGATTTAATTTTATGAAATTTTATATGAATTTGATCAAATATTGTATGGATGGAGAGAGAGAGAGAGAGAGAGAGAGAGAGAGAGAGAGAGAGAGATTTGGTAAATAAAGAAGAACTACACCTGCAAAGTATCTAGAATCTAAATTTAAATACAACCATGTTTATCAGTCCTGTAGGGTTGTGTAAGAGAATTGGTCTGTTTGAAGAGATTAATGGTTCTAAAAATGAATAATAGGCTCCAATAATGGTTTTGATTTAGGAAAAGCCAGGCAAATTAAGAATAATGACCCATTTGTGTCATTATCAGGCCAGGGTTATCACACACAGATAATATTCCTGATCAAATAATATTTTAGTGTTTCACAAGTTTAAGAATCTGACCAGTTACACCATTTCAAATTAAGACAGAGTGTTGGGTCTGGGCCCTCTATAGCTCAGATAAGGATAAATACACAGATAAACTAGGCTCAAAGTTTTTGGAATAGAAAGGGGATACATACAGACATACCACATCAACTATTTGTTTTGAACATATGGTTACAGAGGTGAAATGTTTTGAGATTATTCTTTGCCTAACAGGGTTTTAATGGATAACAAAGCTGTCAATTAATGTCAAGTCATCAGCAGAGTGTTGGTTTTTAATTGCTTGGATTGGAAACTTGCTTCCACTGTCTTATCCATGATGAATAACATTAGTCTTTTCTTTTGAATTGGTATTTAGGAACGTCAGGCAAATATATCTTTGCAAGTTTTGCAGTTTATTCTTGTAATTTGGAAGGAATGTTTTGTTCTATATCAGATTCAGCATTCTCTGATATTTTTTTTCCATTAATCAAATTCCTAACATATATTATTAAATTGAGAAATAAAATCTTGATTAAATTCAAAAAAGATAAAGTTGAAATACATATCCTAGTAGTTTGCAACCGTCAGCATTCTGTGACCACATTCTTTGTGGTTCTTTCTAATTTTCTGGTACATTATGCTTGCATATAGCAACCACCTACCCAATGCAACCAGCAGTGACTATTTTTCAGTCCAACATAACCTGTGACAACAGCCTTTTTATATTGGTCTGTTAGAAAAGAGAAATCACCGACACTCTAATCTATGTATACCTGTAAGGTCTATTTAAATGAACTGTACCTGTCTATAATGGTAAAAACCGTACTCTCGGCTGGTCCATGGAGAAGTCATTTTATGCAGGTTTACAGATGATTGCTTGTGAAATGTTTGGAGCATTTAGCTTTTCTAAAATTTAAGAGTCTTAGGAATCCAAAGTTCAAAATAAATCTTGGATCAGTATTCATTGGGATAAATATCTCTAATGCAAAAAAAAGGTGTAACTTTATGAGTGGGGAAAAAGTTCCTTGTCACTAATTGACTTTAAAATAATGGTTGAATGAGTTTAAAATTTCATCCAATTTTCATAGGTTGAAGATTATAAAAGCCTTATCCAATACACATAGAAATGAGTATTATTTGATAGTTCTGTTCTTTTAAAGTATGCCATCATTTTTTTTTTTAGATCACATCAGTTTTTTTCATGAACAGAAAGACTGCATGAATGATCAAGTCATACTTGAAAAAGATTTCCAAAGGACATTTTGTTGACTTTATCATTTTCCTTCACATTACTGTTAATGCAGTTATTACAATGGAATAAGAATTTTTATTTTTTATCATTAATAAGAGACAAATTGGAAGCAGATTATTTTCTTTAAATCCTGTCTCTCCCAGAGTTCATAGTGCTACAATAAAGTTAGGTAAAAGTCATATTCATGACATCATAATGCAGTAATCACTTCATTTCAAGTTGCTCACTTAAGTGTTAATTTTACAAAAGCTGACTGGTGCCATAACTTTATATGGTATTCCTAGTTTGATGACTTTATATAACTTTATATGGGATTCCTGTTTTGATGACTGGTAGCATAACTTTATATGGTATTCCAATTCTAATAAATATGCTTTCAATCTTCCTTTATCAGTCTCAACTTTCAGCAGTAGATAAATGGAATCCTTTAGCATTACCATCAGTCATCACACTGAACAAAGAAAGGTACCCCCTACACTGATTGTTTTAATCAAGCTATTTAAGCTGACTAATATTTCTTAATTTGGGCTGTCATTTCTTGAGAGCTGAGAATCAATGCCAGTTTCTCTGACATTTTCATGCTGAATTGATTGTTGAGGGGCCCAAGAGAAACCTAATTGTACATTTGGATTAGTATTGAAACTGGCATCCAAGAGGGAATGGAAGGCATCTGATTTCAAAGAATAGATGGGTTTTTCTTTTTGTGTTTTAAATTTAGACAGGCATATGTTTTTAATAAAGCATAAAAGGGGGTTCAGTCTCCACCCATTTGTGAAAACAGTGACAGTAAGACTGTGTAGACTGGTAGCAGGAGAAAAATCAAGTATCTTTTATGATGAATCTCCTATTAAATGATAACCAGTCTAGAATTTACCAGCACCTGCTTTTGAAGAGAAACAAAAGTAAATCAAGGAAATCTGGAAGTAACCAATGCAAGATAATTACTTGGAGTGCCATATAGATTCACTTATTGGTCTTAATATGTGAAACACATGCAGCAACAAAGAAGAGTAGGAATAAATTAAATTATTTCTTTATTCCACTCATAAAGTTATTGAAGATTCAGATTTTGGCTAAAGAAAACCACAATTAACACAAGAAATCTTGATAGTGTAGCAATAGCCCAATTTCTGTGAATCTAAGCAGTGCCATTTTTAATCTGTTTCTGACCCAGGCAAGAGAAGGTGGTCATGCCAGCATCCAAACCATCTAGTGCATGTTCCCATCAATTGTTTAATCATATTCTATTTATAATATAAACAACACGAAGTATAGATCATATATGGCCTTCTCTGAGCTGTTCAGAGTGGTGACACTAGAATTGAACTGAGTACTTCATAGGCACACAGCAAATGCCAGGTCTGTTGCGGAATTATTTATTATGAACATTTACATTTAAAGTAACAAGAAAATCTGTGTTTTAAAAAATATTTATCTGTAACAATTATCTGAAAAAGTTCCCTGCTTGGTCCATATGATCTGGATTTTCTAAGGTAGGTTTATGTTATCTAAGAAATTGTTGACATTTCAGGGATGTTTCTCCTCAAGATTAAATGAAACTAAAAATCTTTAACAAATTGAGTTATGTAACCTGTCAAATTGCAGTTACTTGTTAAAAATATTGGTTAGACACTGCTATCAGGGTCACTGTGACCACTTTGTCATAGCAGGTGAAATGAACTTTAGAAAATGTTGCCTGACTCTTTCAAGGCTGTTCTCATGTGGCATTGATGAAACTTTGAGTGTGGGTGCATTATGGAGTGACTGTGCAAAGATTAGGACATGAATAATTTATAGCAAAGAAATTTTGCAAATATTTGGAAGTATTCTTCACTCAAAACTGGCTTATTTTTCAAATTACTCCTGGGTACCCCATTCATTATGTGATACAGCTATCTGGAAGTCTAATTTTATAACTTAAATCATTTTTGCAGTGGAATGCTTGTTGAAATAAAAGAATGGAAGGTTGATAATGAAGAGATTTACAACAGTAACTGTTATCAGATCATATGAGTAAACTGCAGATAGATAAAGAGGAAACAGTGATGCAGTTTTATATCAGAATCCCATGGGTTACCAGGTACTTAATAGGCACCCAATCTTTGTTTGACTTGCTGTCAGATAAGTTAGTTAGTCCTATCCACATTACATCAGGCCAGATTTTGGCATTATGTTAGAATTAAGCCAATAAAGCGTAGCTGTGACACTGCAGATTTTGTTTTTCCTGGAATTGATAGCCTTCTTAAAGCTCTGTAGATTTTATCTGTCAAAACACAGCTGCCATCAACAGCACATAATATATAGGTTTATTAATATAAGGAAGGGCAGACTTTGCTATCAGAATCCAAGTACAATGAACGAAATATGATATCGGCCTAGATTTGGAGATTCTTGCAGACTGACTCAATTTGCACCAGAGTTTTGTGCACAGTTTGGCTTTCTTTCCCTTTGTAGTAAATATTCTTCTAGACAGTGAAACCTGTCAATGAAGGCCACTTAGCATATTTTGTCCATCATGGTAGCATCTTTTATGTAATGATTCAAAATGTCAAGGAAACAAAGAAAAGAGGTTAATAAGTGATTTTTGTCAGTGGGCATCTATTGCATGAAGGTGTCACCTTATGCAGATTTCACTGTTTTTTGGTTTGTTTTTTTAAATCATATGGGTCTGAAAGTTGCAACAGTTAACACTTCTAACTTTACGTTACAACCCCACTCAATATTACTTATTCTCTAGATATATAGAACAACTCGAGGTGAATAGCTAACAGTTCTATTAAAAACAAAAGATCAAATAATTTCCTCAACATAAATTATCAATTTCAAATTCCAATAAAAATTCAGATGTAAAGCTTCAGTTCAATAATATTTTGACACAATAACGGCCTGGTTAAGCAAATGTAACTTTACATTTAATTCATCACATGAAAGTTAATGCCCTGATGTGAGAGAGTCTCTGTTTTGGTATGTTGGCCCTGGACTCATGTGCTATTGACTTTTCTTTCTTCCTCCTTCCTTTCTCTTCCTCGTTCTGTAGTTCGTTTCTCTTGTGTGCACACTGAGTTTACTTGGCTTCCTTCACTTTTCGTCCTCCTCCCTACTCCTTCCTTCTTGTTCTCCTGGTGTCGTCACTGCATACACCCTTGGCTATCTCTCAGCACCATCTCTCCCTTAGAAACTTGTTTTACCCAGTTCAAGTTGCCTTCTTTTTAACAAGTTAAGTCTCAGAGTGGCTTACAGCTCAATTTCCCTGTTCAACACAGGCTTTCCACTCTGCTTCAAATAACACGTCTCTACCATTCAGGAGCTGGCAACACAGAAACATCTCTCTGTGCCCTTAAAACTAAGAATTGCACGTTTTCCCGCCTAAAGGATAAGCCCCTCCCACTAGAAGATTTAGCTTCTCTCATCACCAATTGGTCGACACACCTATCATTTGATTTTCTTCCTGCCTGAGTCCATGTTTCTTCACACCTTTTTGCTCGCCACAGGGCGTCTGACTTGAATATGCCCTTCGGCAATAGCCCTGCTTTACAAAGGATTGAATACCTTTGAAGCCAATTCGGAAATACAGAACCATATGCCTCTTAAGTAAGATGTTTGACCCACATGCTATAATTTCTGCAATATTCTGCCATTCAGTTCATTACATGTTATCTATTTAAAAATTCATCATTCTAGTCCCTTTGCAACCAAAATGATTTCAGAGATATCCACTTCAGAAGAAAGTACATCTCAACATTTTCAGCTTCTCAGTTACTAATCGGATTAATATGTCTGTCTGACTGTTCGTCTCTTTATTGCAAGAAGCATTTAAAATATACACAGTACAACAATTGTATGTTTGGGATAAGTGAATTCAAAAGCAATAATTTAATCAGTAAATTTTATGACATGTTTTAAACCTAAAAATGATAATTGTGTACTTGGTAATATACCATCATCTGAAGAGAACAAAGAACCCTTTCTTTCGTTTTTTTTTTTTTTTTTTT
>JAECUM010020344.1:0-64398 GCA_016617855.1 Megalonaias nervosa | reverse complement strand
TATCTAGATATAAAACCGTTTATCTTAATGGATGTGGAGGGTCAGGTAAAACAACACGTGTGATTAAATTATTCATGAATAATAATTCAGATATAATTGTTTTGACACCGACACATAAACTCGCCAGAGAGATAAAAGAGCGAGGAGTAAAATCATGTACATACCATAGTTTCTTCAGATGGTGTGGAGACACATGGACTCCCGAACGAATGGGTGAGAAATATATACCTAAATATATTATATGGGACGAGGTATGCACGGTCTCGTTAGAAATATTAAAAACATTTCTTGAATGGTTATTGACGAAGAATACTGCTATAATAATGTGCGGTGATCATGGTCAACCACCACCTTTTATTGGACAGTCTCCACATGAATGGCTGAAGAATAACGTAGATTATTATGAGGAAATAAATGATGACCATAGAGCTATTGATGAACCGCTGAAGGAGTTTAAAAGATTAATCAGACTACAACCAGACAGAGTACAATGTGAAATAATGCGAGGAGTAATTCCAGAGACAACTATGAATGATTTTCTAAATTTCTGGAATCCCGCTGATTTAATAGTTGCAAGTAGAAAGATAGTTCGTGATGAACTACAGGATAAATTATTTCTGTTACATAAAGAAAAGTTTTCAGATCTACCTGTACCTTTGTGTTATCGCCCAGCAGATACTCGACGACAGAATATTGATGCTGAAATTCCTGGTGGTGGAATACAGAATCTTGTCTTGAACGATATTATTTTAGTCGATATTAATGTTGTTGAGAATGCGCTGAATATGAATAAATCACCGTGGACGTTAGAATACGCTATAACTATTCACTCATCACAGGGGTTAACTATTTCTGATACAAATATCTGGATTATAGATGATCGTATTGAATGGTCGAATTTAGTCTATCTCGCAGTTTCTAGAGTCAGAAGAATATCTCAACTACATAGGGTTATTATTAATTTCATAGAAAATAATGATCAGACTGTTAGCAATGACGTAATAAGAAAAAAACTATCTGGTTATAAGCAGTGTGATAAAAAAATAAGCGTGACTTTGATATTGATACTGAATTTATTATAAAACTAAAAGCACAACAGAATAATAATTGTGCAAGTTGTAACTGTAATATGTTATGGAAATATTCGAATAATAATCCAAGACAATTTACCGTAGACAGAATTAATAGTGATCTTGGTCATACACGTGATAATGTGATGCTGCCCTGTCTTGAATGTAATCGACGTAGAGGTTCTGGTTATGTAATTGTATGTGGTGGTAATTGTGTGTCTTCAGGGATTACCTGTAATTGTTCACGTACAAATCCACGTTGAGGGGCTGTAGAATCTAGTCTGTATATTGGAGGTCTACCAGTGGATCTAACTACACTAGAAATTGTATGTGTAGTCACGCTCCATCAGTTGCTCTTTTTTTACCACCTTCAAGTTCACCAGGTTCGTATAAATATCTTACAGTTACATTACCTAATACTGGTTGAGGTTGATGTCTGTCATTGCTACGGGGTATATATTTTTTTGTGATCGCATTAGAAGGTTTCATGGAAGTTGAACGAGTAATTTCGTTGTTTAATGCAGCTATCACATTTGGTAACCTTGCAACCCATTCACGAGATCTCTCACCGGATTTAAAGTCAGTAGATATTTCTTTTGCGTATTGGTATCCAAATAACCGCTCAGCAAGTGTTCTATTAAATCGTTCAACAATTGCCTGATCTCGATGAATTTCAGTGTGTCCTCGTCTAATTTTAACGTTATGTTTTTTCATTAACGATAATACTGTACCAAGAAATTCTTTGCCAGGATCAACCTGTAATAACTGTGGCCATCGCAAAGGTCCTCGCTGATAAATTCGTTCAAACGCAGATGCAACTTCAGACGCTGTCTTTGTTGATAATGGTTCAGCTTCTTTATATTTACTTGCAACATCAACGACAGTTAATGTGTATTTGTATGTGCGTGATTGACGTTTACCAATTTTAATGGTATCGTGCGGTAAAAATAAAATATCTTCTTGATGAACCTCATTAGGGACGCTGACATCAAAATGTGCATATTGAATATTTTTAGGTGGTGGTAGATAAATTTGCCATATTGCCTGTCGTGCTAACCACGCTGCAGCAACAGAACGTGAAACTTTTGCTACTTCAGATAATTTAGTAATAGCTGATCTGCCTCTCCAATATCCTCTTGGGCTATAATAAACAGACTCCATTATAATAGTTATATAATTAATTACCAGCCCCTAACATTATTTTACCTTTCATGGCAGATTTTACTAGAAAACTAGCTAATTTATCTCTGATAGATTTATTAGGTATAGAATTTAATACATGAATCAATTTTACATCTGCGAGATGCCTTTGTTGCAAATCTTTACTTTTATACGCAACATCATGAACATGACACGCTTTATCAATCTTATTTATTGGATACTCTCCTGATCTAGGTTGATCTTGATCATCAAGTCGGATATCGAGTCGAGTTCCAGGACCACAATAATTATATCCTGGTAAGTGTTTTTCCCCCAGATATTTAGCCCACGGAGTTCCTGGTAATTTTCCTAATAAAGCGGCTATATCTCCACCTGTCTTTGTTTTAACAAATTTGTATTTCTTGGTACCACATTTTACACATTTGCCCGTCAGAGCACGTCGTTTATTTTTCGTTGTTATTGTAGTTAATTCAGCAGTGGGTGTAGATGCTCTACATCGAACACAATATAGACTCATATTATTTATTATATGGATATAATTGACTTTTCGGCGACACGAAAACAGGAGCCAGTGAAGCATCATCCAGCATTACCAAATTCGATAATGATGATTATAATAGGTCCATCTGGATCGGGTAAAACACAACTATTATTAAATTTAATAATGCGGTGGTTAAAATGGAGTAAATTATATTTAGTAGCACCATCCGTAGATGATCAACACTGTTACGAAGTACTTAAAGATTTTAATGAAAATGCAAAATTGTTGAATGAAGACGGTGATGATGTTGTTGATTTTATTACCGATATTGATGAGGCTCCATCTGTAGATGACCTAGATGGATTTATTAATAATTTAGTGGTGTACGATGACATTATGTTGGACAAACAATCTAATCCAGCTAGAATATTTTCTCGAGGTAGACACAAGAATACGGACGTGATTTATGTTACACAACGATATACACAAATACCTAAAGTGATCAGAGACAACTGCAATATTTTGGTTGTGTTTAATGGAGTAGATAATTATACTTTACAAAATATTTATTATACTTGGTGTTCAGGAGTATATGGATATGATTAAGTTTAAAAACTTTTTTGCTCAAGCACAAGCTGTTCCGTTTGGATTTATTACAATAAATTTACACGATCCAAGATCTAGATATCGTATAGGTCTAGATAAAATCTTTGGTCCTTGATTTTATCAAGGATTACAGCAGCAGGCAGGGTGAACGACAAAAATTGAGTGACCCGGCGAGTAAACTAAACGCACTATGACATAAAAAAACAAAAAGTCAAAAATAAAATAATAAAAATGAGCTAACCCAAACGATTTATTATTCGTTTTTCAAACTATACGGTAATAATAAAAGTTAAGAGGTTCGGTTTAGCGTTATTGACCTTATTTTTCAGCCTCTGTAGGAACCTTTATTTTTGTAAAATAAGGTCTCAGCCAAGTGGTCTGTTCACCCTGCCTGCTGCTAGACCTCTGTTGGGAGTATAGTATCAGACCTCTGTCACAGACCTCTATTGGGAGTACAATATCAGACCTCTGTCACAGACCTCTATTGGGAATACATTATCAGACCTCTGTCACTGACCTCTTTTGGGAGTGCAGTATCAGACCTCTGTCACAAACCTCTACTGGGAGCACAGAATCCGACTTCTGTCACATCCTCCACACACCCCTGACATAGCTAAAAGTTATTTTTGCCTGAATTCCGTTATCAAAGATTCGTTGAGTGGCAGAGAATTTGAAAGCCGCCATTTAAAATAACTTCTACCCTCCGCATAGCGCTGGACGTTTTGCCAGAATCAGTAACAAACCCACTATCAGATAACCTACATAACTAAATGATTAACTGACTAACTCATGAAATTACTATCAAAATGAATTAATTAAAGTAGACAGTCAACTCAAACGTTTTCTTTCTTTAAAATTTCCAGAATGTCGGATCCCAGGTCATTATCTCACATTTACGTCCAAATAATTCAGCTCGTTTGAAAACGTGTTTAAGATTAATATTCTATTGAAAGTTACAAATTATCCGCTCTCAGAATTTGGGTTGTGGTGTTTCTCAAGGTAGAAACTGATTATAAAAGCGACAGAGGCTTTAAAAATATAACCGGCTTCTATAATTATGCAATTAGTCATAACCGTTTCATTAGACGATAGTGTTACTCCTCAGTGTTTGTGTGGTTATGCCAAGTTAAGTTCTTCAAAGACGAATTCCAAACTTAGAATAATGTGTGGGTTTCTGTTGCTAAAAATATGCATTAAGTTTTGAATATCTGAAAATTAACGATACATTTATTTGCCCTATTCATAGCCTTATCAAGGTCATCGTTTAGTACAATTTGCATCTCGAGAGGATTAGGGGTCAAAAATTGTAATGATGACACATCGGCAAAAAGTCTTGATAATTAATTAAACTCATCAATGATTAGCATTACAGCTGTGCAGTGGAATATCCTGTAATAAGTGTTAAATACAACACCTTTTTCAAACAAATTTGCATTGATCAAGAAAGTTAACTGTAAATAAAAATATATTGAACAGTCACGATCGTGACTTTTAGACGCTAGAGTTTGTTTATTTAAGTACAATGTAACTAATGACACATTGACGAGAGCCCTTATTGGTAAGTAAAATAGAAATTGTATCTTACACCTCCTATTGTTGAATGACTAATTTGTCCAATATCTCAGTCCTATATTTTTTTTTTCAAAGTGTAGGTGGCATGTGATTTAATTTCAACTGAAGTTTTACGAACAAACTTATTTAAAAAATCTGTATAGACTGGCTCCATCTTTTCATTTAACAACCACGGTATCCTGGATGATGATCTTACTTATTGCACAAGTGAATCATCAAAAAAACCCAGTGCATTTTAGACTTGTTACTGATGAGGTCTGATAGTCGTTTATCCAAATTATAAGAAATTTTCTTCAACCAACTTTGGTTAAATTATTAACTTTGTTCCTTTTTAATTACATGCATTTATTTACATTTTTAACAAACCCAACTTCTGACATAATACTAAATTTGGAAAATGTTTTTTTTTTCTTTCTTCAAATTCACTTTGAAATGAGGACCCGGTAAAGTCATAAGAAAGTAATCACACAAAATAGTTAAAGAGGTAGATTAAAAATAAATATCATACTATATTATATCATTCAAATTTGAGTTCTTCGCCCTCATCTGACTCGCATATGTTCACGTCCGAAGAATTCTTTGATGTAGAGCAAGAACTTCCTGTTAAGGACTTTTTAGAGGGTATCATCTGCAGTGTCCATCATATAAATGTTAGGATGGAATTTTTTTTTAGTAAATTGTATTAAAAACAATGTTTTATTCTTTAATATAAATGTGTACTATTTCAATAAAGATTTTGCTTTTCTATGTGAAATCAAAACAATCCTACACATTGTATACTACTTTTGCAAATTTAAAAATCAGCAGCAAGAGAACTGTGCAAGAAAATTCTTTTTTGCCGAGAATATCACTAAGGTTTAACATGTTCATGGAAAAATCTGTCTGATAACGTACATAGACCCAGACGGTAGTCGGTAAGAAACGATGAAGCCTCACTTTGAGATTCTGGCGAAACCCAATAACTAAGACGTATGACCATATTTGGCGGCGTCCTAAGAAACTGTGTAAAAGAATCGAGAAGATTTGTTTGGTAAAACTAATCCGTTTCCTCAGAACTCAGAGATAGCCTGTCTTATTACTGGTAAGCTACTGTCTGCATAAAATTTTTATATACAATATAGGTATTTTTAATGTTAAGATATTAAAGTAAGATTTCAATCTAAGATCGGTACATTTGCAACATTAGATGTTTTTAAATATTTCTTTACTATTCTTTAATATAATGTATTAGAAAGTTTAATTGTTTGAAGAATTTGTATTTACTTGTAATTATATTATTGATTATTGTAAAAAGGCAACGTTCGCTACCAATTTCATACTCAGTAATATTTAATTCATAAATAAAATACTCTTTAAATAATAGAGTTTAATATTTTGGTATTTTAGCTTAAATTCTTAAAATATATTTCTACTAAATGATTGCGGTATTAGTCTGAAATATTGAATTTTAGATTCTTTAGCAATCGTGAATTTATTCGATATTTAATTATCTGTATTATATTCTAAACGGCAGAAATTATACAAACGTATGAAGCTGGTAAGTGAAGGAATATCGTAGTTTTATATGTATCTCTTATATCCGTAATTTAAGTTTATGTAGACTGATATTGGAATGTAATTTTATATATTGAGTATTTCAATAAAATTAGTCCGTTTCGTCAGAACAGAGCTTGTTTTATTATAGCGATCCCGTGCCTTTCTGGCATCTCCCTTCCCCAAAGATGTAGACGTATATACACCGTAATGAGTGACACCTCTCTCTCTCTCTCTCTCTCTCTCTCTCTCTCTCTCTCTCTCTCTCTGGCTATGGAAAAGAGCATAACTAAAAGATTATGAGAAACTACCCTCATAAAATAAATTATTTTCGCAATAGCATTTTTGCCAGTTGGATTCTTTTTTTCAGTTACTGCAAGAATATTAAGAAAGAATTCACATTTGATTAATCTAAATCCATCTTTGCTGTTAAAACACGTGTTAATGGACTGAAATGTGTACTTAGTTTTACTTGTACTGAAGGCCAAATGGAAGAGAGGGGACTAGGATCAAAGAAATAGAAAGTAAAGAACTTTATCATAATGGCTACTTATCTATTTAGATAATCCTCTGTGAATGAGGATAAATTCAAATCAACATGTTTCTCTGGTATAGTAGAGTCCAATACCGCTTGTACATTTTACTTCAGTGATACGTCACATGCAGTGACATTAGACCCTAAAAGTAGCCAGTAACTCAATTTCGGACAAGGGGTACCAGCATAATGGCGGCAATAGACCATTTCTGTGTTAACGTTGTTACTAAAGATGATGTGCCAGGTGCTAAATTTGTTTATTCGAATATAAAAGAGCATTCTAATATTCATTTAAACTGATGGTTAGAATGACGATGCCTGTCCAAGACCGAAAAGAGAGGCATACTTCTTAAAAGATTTGCAAAGCTCTATACACGACTCCCGTACCATATTAATGCAAGTGACTTGTCTGGTATATAGCCACTCTGAGGTAACCGACTGTCATGTTGGCATGCATTTTGTTTTTGTTTTGGTAGGACCGAATTGACTATAGGTTACAAATTCTATTAACCAATCTTTGAACGTCAAAATGTGTGAATCGGCAGTAAATAACTAATTATTTATTCCTTATTGAATCGGTAATTGGTTATTTATTCTCTACTGAATCGGGAATAAAAAATAAGTAACCAACTTGATTTCAGTTTGACGTTGTAAATACGTTTATATGTAACAGTAATTTTGGTATGTGTCATTTGTACATGAAGAAGATGTAACTGGATTTATTTCACCCGCTTTATTTCTTGGTAGTAGTGAAGGGGGGCGAAATAGGGTTTATGGAAAATCCAGTCAAAAAGGTGTCGCGGCACTTTGGGGTCTATGGGAATTTAACTTGGGGAATTTAACATAGGGAATTTATGGCGACAATGGATTGGGCCTTTCTAGGATCAATAGGAATTGGAGAGGGGTGACGTCACGATAATGGACATTGGCAACAGTGGTGCAAGTGCCTGACCTCAATTGGGCAGAACACTGGCAACACTGTTACAAGAGGCTGACCTGAATACGCACTATTCCAGGTAGGGACAAATACAATAGAGACATAGACATATATAACAAAACCATAGATTGATGAACATCAATCTATCACACATAAAATATAAAATCGACTAAAACTTCTTTAGGCAAGAAAGAGTAAATCTTTTCGAGACAGTGGAGTGGCCCTGAAAAGGGCCTTTGGGTTTCTTCTTCTTTTCTTCTAAGTTCTTCTTTTCCTCCACCAACTTCTTATTTTCTCTCCGACATTCTTATTTGTCTTTTTCTTCTCATTTTCCTCCTCCTTCTGCTTCTCCTCCTCCTCTTTTTTTCTCTTTTCATTCTCCTCTTCCTTTTCTATCTTTTCGTTCCAAGTTCTCATTTGGATTCTCTCTTCTTCATCTTCTTTCTCCTCATTTTCCTGTTTTATCATTTCGTTCAATATCTCTTTCCCTTTCTTTAAATTGTTGATCTCCATAGCCAATCTGTGTGGGCTATAAGACCTAAACTGCATTGCTACCAGCATCTCCTCAACCATACTTAGGGTATCTACTACCTCTTGTAACTTCATCATTTTTCTGCAAATGGTTGTTTGTCGCCATCGCTTATTATTCAGTGTTGAATGGCGCGAATGACGACCTCTATGCTTTATATACATGACGCACGGACGTGAAGGAAATTATCCCTTACACTCACTTCACATATTATATTCTATCCACACAGAAGGGAAGGAAGAAAAAAAAACACCATATCTACTATCCACAAAAAAGGGAAGGAAGAAAAAACACACTATATCTACTATCCACACAGAAGGGAAGGAAGAAAAAACACACCATATCTACTATCCACACAGAAGGGGAGGAAGAAAAAACACCATATCTACTATCAAAAAGCCCAATATCTACTATCCACACAAAAGGGAAGAGAAGAAAAAACCACAATATATACTATCCACACAAACGTACGCGAACGCATTCAAACACACCATATCTACTATCCACACAGAAGGGAAGAGAAGAAAAAAAAATACCACACACTCTACTATCCACACAAAGGTATGCGAACGCATATAAACACAATATCCACTATCCACACAAACATACGCGAACGCATACAAACACACACACATACACACACCAGTAAAGGAGTCAGTGTTTATAGTCACACTACTCCACATTCACACAAATTGGCAACTTGAATAGTGTCTCTTTTCTAGAGATCTTGTTAGCCCTGAGAAGGGCTGTTTTTCTTTGAACTCCAAATACACCTGTCTAATGGTGACATCTCCCAGGCCTGGCACAACAGACACAACGTCTGCTCCAGTCCTGCTCCCAATTGATGTTTGTAATTGGGAGCTCAGACGGGGCTTGAGTGGCTTCACTATCCCACTCCTCCGTTTCAGGGGTAGTGAAGACTTGCTCCCTCTGTCTTCTCATATGCCACGCTCGTGGATGCTGTGGCCTCCTTATTACCTCGTCCCAGTTTTCAGTCTGGGGGATCATGGCTCTTGGTACTGGTGGTAGTGGTAGTTGTGGCATTTGTGGTTGTTGTGGTTGTGGCTGTATCTGACGTCGTACTGGTTGTGGTGGCGTCCTCACCTCAGGCTTGACCTCACACAATAGTCTAAGCATGGGGTGAAGAAGGATCCTTTCCTTCTTTTCCTTCTTTTTCTTCTCCTCTTCTTCTTCTTCAAGTCTGGCACTTTCCTGGATTGCCTCCATGGCCAGTTCGTCCAGGAGGCGCCTGGCATACCTCAGGTGCATTTGGAGTTCAACCAGTTCGCTTATCCTGTTCATGTTGTTTCGTTGACGATGGGTAGCCAGACTGTTTTTGAATTGAATTGAATTTGAATTATGCTGACGTGCTCCCATACTGGGTATGTGCCAGTGGTTAATGCCTGCAAAGCAGGCTGTTAAATTCTCCTGGGAGAAGGAATCAGTGCCTCATACCCCAGGCTTTAATGCTCTCAAAGAGAGCTGTTAAATTATCCGTCAGGTAGCGGAACAATAAGTTCCATGCTACCGGAATGGAAGGCTTTCATGAGTGGGATTGGACCCAGCAAACACTCATGTTTCATTTTCAATGGATATCCAATCAGAGGCTGTCTTGAGTGGGAATCGTCCCAGCACACACTCAAGTTTAAGCCGGATCGAAATGTACAGCGGAGTGGCAGGTGTCACCCAGAGCAGTATGTGACGCCAGTCGCGATTGGTCGGCGACTATGACGTCACATCGGGACACCTGAAGTTAGGACGGGTGGAAATCTTTCCACATCACCGTCCATGTACAGCAGGCCGAGTAATGAAAAGGAGAAAAAGCATCTCGGCAGTCGGTGTGATGAAGCTGAGGACATCGCGTGCGCCCCAAAAAACCCGTCCGTATTTATTTCAAATTCAGTCCAGTTGTACTAATGGACTAATCCTAAAACCAATAATGTGTAAGCCACCTCTGCAATTAGCCCAGTCCTTTAAGTCTTAAAATTTTCCTATCGCCTATCAGCCAATTATTGTAGTACATAGTGTACAAAATGTATAAGTCCCTAACAAATTTTAATTACTAATATGTCTAGGCGACATAAAAAAGTTTGTTCAATATCAGATATGTGGTTTGAATTTTGAACGGTAAAAAACAAAAGGATCAGATTAGGTTTAGTGGTTTAATCGAATCGGGATTCTAAGCCAAATTAGAATCCCTGTAAAGCGTTGTTCTCTTCGCTCCTGCTCGCAAGCTCCAATTTGTCGCTTGTTTCTTTCCAAGTGCCCTAATGTTCCTCAGTGCTGGAGCGGGAATTACTGCTATTGGTGGTAGCCATGTTCGCGCCAAGCTTTGTTGTGCAGAGTTGAATTTCATCACTACATGCTCTGTTCAGCTGCTCCGTGTGACTGAAGCCAGACTGACAATCGCTGCGTTTTATATACGTGACGCACGGACGTGAAGGAAAACATCCCCTGTCACCAAAACTTGTAATACCCATATTACCATCACATGAAACGCGCGGACCTAAAAGAAACATTCACGTTGACTTTTTTACTTCCAAACACAGACATACACTATCGAACAAGTCAGAGAAACGAAGTGTGGATAGGCACACCTCTATTTTTTGACATAAAACAGAGAAACGAAGTGCTTATAGACACACTTCTATTTTTTTAAACATAAACACACAATTTTTGACAATTTGATTAGTATGTCTTTTAGCCCTGAAAAGGGTTGTTGTGTTGACGGGGAGTTATGGCAATCTTTTATCGTCTAAGATTGCGTCCCCGTTTGGCGGAAGGCTTTTTTCCAACAGGATACGGTCTGCTTCCTCGGAAAGAGAAAGAGAACTCTTTCGTGTCTACACGACAGTCGACAAAACCTCTGTCTGGTTCCTGTTGTTGTTGCTATTGCTGATGTTGTTGCTGTTCTCTCTGCTGCTTCTGAAGTCTGTACTTCTCCGTCCACTCTTCTTGCTCTTTCTTGATTTCTTCTCTGAAGACGTCTTCTACCAGTTCTTCAGTCACTTTTAACATCCTGACATTCTTTATTTCATTAGGCTTTGGTATCAAATTTTGCCTGGCACGGTGTAAATTCACAAGGGCTTCGTTCAGCTTGGTTTGTTTTGAAGGCATCTTTGTGGGTTGACAAGTCAACAGTGAATGGTCAGACTGGAGACTGCCTCGCTTTATATGGCTCAAACGCGGACGCGATAGAAAACATCCCTACTGGGTTTTAGTGTCGGAACGCCATGATAGCTAATTTAATGATGAGGGATAGAGAAAAGTCAAAGAGCATTTATAATGATACATTTTATAAAAGCAAACGACAGACACATTGTTTTTCAAAATTCAACATTTTTTTATTCAACAAACAACTAACAACTAACAAGCAACAATAACATCAAACAAACGTTTTTGACAAGGTTGACAACATTGTGAAGTCAAGTTAGAATTCCACTGGTGGAAGTCATGAAACCATTCATGTACGCTACGTTTCCTAGCTAAAGACAATAGATAGCCATAACAGTCACAAAACCATCGATCTACTTTCTCATCGTTTCTAGAAGAGTCACGATCAAAATAAGTCACTAAATGTTCTAAAGAATATCCAAGACTGCGTTGATGAAGAAAATACACACAAAATCGTCCTTGTAATTTCACATTATTGAATCGTGTCGTCTGTGCATTTCTTCTCATAAAGTCAATGATGCCGTCTTCCAAAGGTGGTAATCCATACGAATCAAAATACTCTACACAACCCTCTTTAGGGAAATAGACTGCTATCCATTGGGTTCCTGGGAGATGACTCGTCCGTGTTGATGACATAAGCTTCATTGTCCTGAGGTTTGCGATGAGATATCTCATCATTGGCACACACGACAGGATTCCAAGAAGCAGTGTGCGAACTGTTGTTCAAAAATGTAATAAAGTTTCCAGGTATCCATGTTTTGTTTTTTTTTTTCCACAGGTAATGATAAGTCAGCAATTCAATTCTGACTTTTCGCTTGAAAATCTCTGACAAGTAACCGTTTCTTAGCTTCGTCTCTGCACTCTAAGCCAAAAGAGGTTCGATGCGATGGATGTCTAGAGCAATCAGTGGAGGAGAGGAATGATCACGCAAGTCTCTATACTACTGATGCAGTACTGCTTCTTCTGAGATGGGACTCCAAGCGTCCTCCAAACACTCGTCCAATTTTTCTTCTTGACTCATAATCAGACATTCATCGTGTCGAATTTGACTGGGATGATCGTTTTGACATCTATTACAATCTTTCTTGCTCAGTTCTGTAATTTTATCCGCCATGTGTTTGGCAAAACAAAACACTAAATGTTGTTCTTGTTCTGGCCATCTGCAAGTGACCACCACCACGTCCTCTTCGTCTTTGTCTTGGGGTTCTGCTTTCACGCTATCCTCCCATTCCATTTCCAAAGATTCTCCACCTTTCAAAGAGGGATAAGAGTCTTCCATTGCTTCTAATAATCTAGAATGACTTCTCTCAAACTGTTGATTTCTATGGTATTATCGAATTCGGCATACAGGATGACGTTCACCGTCTCGGCGAGAGCTTCTGCAAACTGAAGTTCCACACGCAGTTGACCAGATTTTATAGGGTGGAAATGTCCCTCGTCGCTGCCTTGGTCTGGAGTAAAATCAAAGGCCCACAAAGTGTAACCTCTTGCATAATCATCGTGCGAAATGTCGTGACTGCTGTCCGGTACCCTCGTACAGGGACAAGTATGATCTCAAGTAATTCCTCTGGGTAAAGTTAGGTTCGAAGGGTCTGGTACACAAGGTCTTGCCATCGCGACTGACTTCGATCTTGGACACTCTGTAGTGCTGAAACTGAAAAGGATTAGCAGTGACGGCTCCGTTGAGGGCTGCATTGCTGACGATACCAACGATTAAACGTTTGGGTAACTGTCCTTGGAACAGATGATCCTCCATCTTGGATCGGAGTCCAGCAGCAATGGTAAAAGTTTTCACTTCTACGCGTCGTATCGGATACTTTGTCATAGATCTGCTCAACGTGTGACTGATGTCGTTTCCCGCTTTAGGTAACACTTCTACGCGTGTCAGGTTTCCAAATCACGCAAGCATCCAGATGAGTGTTCTTGGCCTCTTTTCCATATGTCAACAGATTTTCCAGGTACGCTTGGTAAGGGTAAGTATCCATGGTACTGCTGACCAGTTTGTTATTCAAGTACAAATCCACTTCGCTGAACAAAGAATGCATGAAATTGTTGATGGGAACTACTTTAGCATCGGCTCCTGGATTGGTGTTGTCCGCTTTTATCACTTTGAGTTTCAGATACAAGTAACTGCTATTCAGATCGATGTAATCTTCGGGCTGTCCTTTGATTTCAAACTCGATGGGAGCTGAATCCGTCAAAGAGGAGACGGGATGAAATTCTACCCATTGGGATTCTTGCATTGTCATCATGGTAGGTGGCATAGCAAACAGGTCCAGTTCCGACTTGGAACACGCGTAAGACTCTCAGTGCATCATTTTCTTTTTCTCTCTCTTTGTGATTTAATGATCAAAAACGTCTGAGTCTCGGACGGTTCTTCTTTTCTTAGTCTTTCTAGCAATGGGGGTGTGAAGTCCTCTGAAGGGGTGTCTTCGTCGTCGTCTCTTTCTGCCTTGTCCTTGCTGTGGCGTCAGGGGAGCAGGAATGTTTGACCCGGCACAGTCCGAGGCATTTATAGGAGTTTCTCGTCGGTCAAAATGTCTTTGCCCGTTTGAAGCAAGACATTTTTGCCTGCTCTCAACAAAGCTTCTTTGGGAATTTGTTTGTCGATGATGACATTTTGGAGAAATTCTTTGCCTTGTGTCAAAGCGGCATCTTTCAAGGCGTGCAATCCCCGTGTCACCATCGGCTTCAAAACGGGAGCCACGGAACGAAAGGCCGATTTCAGTATATCTCCTAAACCATGTCCTCGCTGTCAAGCGACTCCTTGGTACACAGGATACATGACTTACAAGTGTTTAGAATAATCGTTTTCGAAAATGGAGTTTGACTGTGACTTACCCTTTGGTGAATGGAATATTTTGTCCCAGATCTCCTTTATAGTGATGTTGACTGTGTCGAAATACGACTTACTGACGGGCAAATAGAGAGGATGTACAAATTCGCGGTGAACATGACAGGTGTTTCCACCTTCCTCGTCAGTGTCCGTGGCAGAATCCACTTTGAAAGGAATGACACACAGTAACAGTACGGAGGTGTGTCCCACCACGTTGTACTCCACCACATCAGTGTACACAAAGATCAAATTCAGTCCTTGGTTCATTTCTACAGGGAATCGAAAATATTTCGCAAAATCCAAGCTGCCGGTAATGGACGGTATTTCGTTTTTAATATTGATCAACTTGAGGTCTCCACCCAAAATGCTATACAATTCAGGACAAAATGTAATGGCCAACACTTTGTCCTCTGAACATTTCATCAGCAAGCGACGAGCTATTTATGGTACTCGATAATAGCGTACAGAAATGATCAACAGATAGGTGAACCGTTTGGTTTTGGGGTGCTGTATTTTCATAGGATCACCTGTACTGGTGCGTTCATCCAAGTTTTCTTGCACTTGCTTGTCATGAACTTCTACCGTAAAAGTGTTTTGATTTTCAATGATGTTTTTGATCTGTTAAGGGTGAATCATTTCCACCAAAGCCACTTCTCAATGGGCTTCGTGATCCAATTGGATGGCCTGAGGTAATTTGGCTGTGAAACAGCACAAGGTGTTGTGGGGAAACACCTCCATGCAACTGTCACTGGGTAACGATAAGTAAAATTGGTTATTCATAATTCCAGAGTTCTACTGTCCGAGTGGTCCGTGGAGGTCAGACGAGTGTCTAAAGAGGATTGTGATTGTTATGGTGACTGTTGGAAGGGTGACTGACGTTGGACGCAAGACTCCCGTTGTTCCCGTTAGAGGAATATTTCAGGGACGGATTGGGAAGAAGGTAACCCATGCAACTGCTGAGGAGAATGGTCCACAATTGTTTGTCTCCTTGTTGCAAACTCAAATTGGCAATAGCAGCACCGATGACACAATACTCCATAAAGATTTGGCAGAAAAAGACGATTTGCGTTTTAGGCACACGTTTTCCACACCACACCCACAAGGGTTGCTTTTGTAGATCTTGCAGAGAAGAACTGGGGGAAGGAGTGGTCACTGTGGTAGCTGAGGCTGTGTTGAAGGGCATGACAGTCACTTCGTTTTATAGTCGATTATTTACGAAGCGTCGATCCAAGAGTCAAAACTCGGCGGATACCCTTTCCAATGTACTTTGACTTCTTTGACACGACGTTTTCCCACTTGTCGGGTTCTGCGATCGAGAGTGCTTTGGATGTCGTACACTTCGTCTTCTCTTTTGGTCACACGTTGTAACTCAAGCAAGTAAAACATTCTTTTTAACACTTCCCCGTTCGTATCTTCCAATTTATAGACGGCAGGATGACGGCCAAGCACTCGTCCAGTAACACGAAACATTTCTGTGGTCCAGTTGGGTAAGTAACCTTTGTCGAAAGTGCGTTTGCTTTTGCCAAAGCTCACCTAATCACCTGTTGTCAACACTCCGCTTTTCTTGGGGACAGTCACAGTCGGGGATGTACAAAACAGGCGCTCGAAGACGGTCACTTCGTTGTCGGGAGTCACTTCTTGGAGAGCATGTCCGATGCTCCGATGGTAAGATTGGTTGTACGCTATGACTAGGTGCGGTAAGACGTCGATGTACTTGAGAGTGTGTTGATGCGTAAAATATTTCCACATGCGTTCTTTCAAGGTGCGTTGAAAACGTTCCACGATGCTGGTTTTGGTTTCGGGATTCTCTGTGGTGAAAAAATGAATGTCACGTTTCTTTAATTCTTTTTGGAAAGCTTGGTTCAGAAATTTGGTGCCTTTGTCGGTTTGCCATCGAAGAGGGTGACGCCCGCTTTGTTTCAACACCAGTTGGAGGGCTCGCACTAACTCACTGCTCGATTTGGAAGTCAATGGCACGACCCTAGCAAATTTGGAAAAGACGTCGATGACACAAAACAAATATTTGTAGCCACTATTGTAGGTGGCCAAATGAGAGACATCGGCTAAATCGGCTTGCCATTGATGATCGATACCCTCCACTCGGGAGCAACTTCTGGAAATTTTTCGTCGAATGGGTTTTGTGTAAGGCGTACGTGGCTTGTTCTTATAACCAGCGTTGCACTTGAGGTGAACGGACACTTTTCAGTCGAGTTTTGGCAGCACGATACAATTTCCGTACCCTGCAGGATGGGATGGATCGTAGTAAATGCTGGCTAACACCTTCTCCATTTTTAGTAGGTTATCCACTCTTCACTGATGCTACTCTGAATGGGGCGAGAGGGTGGTTTAGAAACGGCTTTATAAATCCGATGTGCCATGGGAGTAGATGTAGAAGGTAGTGGTGGTGGTGGTGGCGGTAATGGGATTTCTTTGGTCTTCTGTTCTTTATTCACTTCTGGTTTCCCATCTTTCTTTTTAACGTCTGTCGAAGGAGGAGTGGACATCATCTGTTTAACCCAAGCTTTAATTCTTCTCGTTGGGGTGTAGGGGAACGAGTCAACAAGAACGCTGCAATCTTACTAGGGATGGCAGCTGCTGACGGTGTTTGAAATACTTCTCGTGCCTCTTCTTCCTCAGGCAACCGTAGGGCTGAGTCTGTCTTGACCGCTGGTGGTGGTGGCGGACTTTTCATCAGGGTCTTAAAATCTTTCAGAGTTGGTAGTGCTGTTTCTTCTAAAGCTTACTGGTGAAAGAGTTGCAGTTGTTGCAACAGTTGACTGTACCTGTGCGATTTTTCCGCTTCTGACAAATCTCTGCGATCCATCAACGATTGCAATTCATGTTGAAACTGGGACATCTCGGTCAAATGAGGATTGGGAGGTAAATGCGGGGTCCGTTGTTCTTGCCAATGATGGAGATCTTTTAACTCAGAATCCTCTTTTCATCTTCCTAAAATACCTCCCAACATACCCAACGTGGGTCCTACTATTGCTTGGTAAGAAGTCCTAACATGGGAAAAATTCCTCCTCGTTGCACCAACATCTTTTTATTTTGACGAACGGGTATTTTCTTTTGGACCATTTGGTGAAGAACGTGTCGATGCTTGGCTAAGCATTCTTTCTGATATTTAGACAAAGGTGTCGTTCCTTCAAGCCATTCAGACAACATTCGCTCACGGTATCGATGACGTCTTGGAGGCTGTTTGAATGAGTTTTTTCGCATGGGTGGAGATGTTTTCGACAGGACGAACAACATGTCCCAATGTTTGACTAAACGAGGAGGCATTCCTTTCCTTTTCTTTCCTTCGGGGGTAGAAGAAGGATGTCTTCTGGGGTGGTGGTGGTGACATTTTTGGTTGTTTGTTGGTTGCTTGGTTGGTTCGAGTCACTGCAAAAATACACTAACGTCGATGACTTAGCACACGGCTTTTTATCCTTTTTTTGGACTATCGCTTCGTCAAAATGGCTACGATTTGTTTTCCAAAATCGCCAAAGAATCCTCCTCTTTGGTTGCTCCTCTTTTTCTTTGGACGACTGTGTCTTTTCTGGGGTGACGTCGATGTTTGGCTAAGAGCTTTTTCGGATGACGAGACTGTCCTTTTCTTTTTCCTTTTCCTTTTTGGACAGAAAAACGACGATGGTAGTGGTGTGCACTTTTTTGAGGGGACATTTTTGGGCGTTCAGGAGCACACATACAAAAATACACCGATGTCCATGGCTTGACACGCGTCCTTTTATCTTATTTTTTATTTTTGATAAAAGCTTTTGTTCAAACTGTTTGACCATATGTGGAATATGGGCAAAAAATCCTCCTCTTTGTTTCCTTCTCCTTTTCTTTGGACGAGTGTGTCTTTCCTGGGGGTGGCGTCGATGATTGCCTAAGCGTTTTTTCGGATGACGAGACTTTCCTTTTCCTTTTTGGAAAGGAGAACGGCGATGGTGTGCACTTCTTTGAGGGGACATCATTTTAGTTCAGGAGCAAAAAACTACACTGAAGCCATGTCTTGACACGGGTCCTTTTATCTTATTTGTCTGATAAGGTTTGAAAGAAAAAATCCTCCCTTTTGATTGCTTCTCTTTTTCTTTGGGCGACTGCGTCTTTTCAGAGATAGACGTCGATGTTTGGAGGAACGTTTTTTCGGATGACGTGACTGTCCTTTTCTTTTTCCTTTTCCTTTTTGGACAGAAGATCGATGATGGTGACGGTGTGCACTTCTTCCAGGGGGCATCTTCGGGCATTCAGGAGCACAAAAACACTGATCCCCATCGTTTACCTCAGGTCCTTTTTATACTGGAATGCATCGCCACTGATTGTCTTTACGTCGTATCAACTTGATGACAGGCATCACTCGACGTTGAAGGGTTCGCAACGGACTAAATCGGGACACTTCTTGCTTGGACAAATGAAGTAAACTCTGTAATATGCCCGATCTCTCTTGTACTTTGATTTTTGGGTTAGGTAATTTGTGAGCAGCAGCCAAGGCCGCTAAAGAGGAAGAGGATGTCACCGATGTAGGAGAAGTTCTTGGAGACGCGGGTTTCCATTGTTTCAGCAAATTAAGAAGAACATGTGTCAAATTGGGTTTGACTGGCATCACCAGCAACGGAGAAGTGGAAGAGCCTGAGGCTACTGGAGACGCGGTCACCGTTGCGACAGGTCGTGGTTTGCGAATGTAAGGTTGTGTCCTGGATGCAGTGCCTCTCTTGCGAGTAGAAGCTGTTGTCTATAGCCTTTTCTGAGAACTTTTCTTTTTCTGAGGCTGTGACCTGGTCTTGACACCGCTGATGTTTTTTTCTTCTTTGCACGTCGGGGAATGGCTTTTTTTTCTATTGGGCGGACTTTGGGAGCATTGGGATCCCATTTTAAGAGGAAACGAATGATTAGACATCCTAGAGAACCGCTACCTCCAGGTTTCAAAATGATTTGCTTTCAGGTTTGAGTGTCGATGCGGGGATCGAGCAGTTGCGTCCAGGCTACTTTGTTTCTCTCAAAAAAAGCGTTTGGCTTGATGTGGAATATGAATGATGCCTTGCAGCAATTGACGTGCTGTCACCGTAAACCATCGTAAGACTTCTTTGAGACTAGCTTCTAAGGCACGAAAAATTTTGTTCGCGACTAATGCCGTATAAGGTACGAATCAATTTGACGCGAAGATGAGACTGAAGGGACGTCAAGTTGACGCTACGTGAGACAGACCTAAAGTGTCCGAGGTTTTCATAGACTTTTTTGTTGTTGTTGTTACGTCGACGACGGTTACGTGTACACGACTGGTCCTCCGTCTTGGCACCAGTGGTGAAACAGATGGGTACGAAATCGTAAATAATCGGGGGTGGTGGGTTTTAAATCCACGAGTAAATAGGCGTGTGGGGTTCGAGTGGCATCGTCGTACGGATGAATCATCCAAAGTGTTCCTAACTGTTTGGCTAAGACTTGCACTTGCGATTTATCTCTAGGGCTTTTAAACAAGACCACGTAATGAGCATTGAGACTGATGGTGCGATGGGCTTTACTTTGTTGAAACAAATTTTTGGTAATGTAAATGACACTGGCATTACGATGATGCCCTTTGCGTGTAAACCAGTTTAATTTCTTCGTCTTCTCCTAACATGTCGCCGAAGATGACCAGATGCGTTTGACTGGGGTCAGACACGATCCCGTCGTCTTCGCCAGGAATGCCTTCCAAAACCACGATGGAATCGCCTTGACTTTCTCGCAGAAGGCTGTACGCCGATTGCCACTCTTTGTAAGCCCATACGATTCGTTGAGGTGGATGATCGATCAAATGATGTTAATGTTCGATCAAACGTTTCACAAATTCGGTTTTGCCTGAACAGCTGGGTCTGGCAATTAACATATTAAAGGGATGCCGAAGATACTAGGCCTCCCAACTGGCATTATCCAAGTTTTCGTCGATGACTTTGAAAGTGGAGGAAGAGGGAGCAGAGACAGCAGAGAAGCCATAGTAGTGTCGGGAATGGCACTTTTGACACGAAGACAGATAAGACAAAAGTTTTATACTTTTTCAGGGCACGTTTATTGCAAACTTTAAAGGTGAACACGAAAGACAAAAATACATAAAAGCCAAATGGTCAAGTACGTGAATAAAATACACATCAAAACGATCAAAGTAGAATATAAACAAGTCACTGCACAAAATTTTTGGTGACCAAGATATGGTGTCTTAGGGACAGTGTGTAATGTTCTTAGAGTCTCTACATTTGGCACAGTCACACAGGGGTCCTCCTGGAATGATCTTTCGGGGATGTAAATGACGGTCCTGTCCTGAAGAGAGTGGTTTTCCTCGGTGTCGGGTTCCTCTTCTGGTACTGTCACTAACACAGGTTTAAAAGTTACTTTTTTCACTGAACGTTTGAAGTTACGATCACAAATCTTGGGCATAGTGAACCATTTCTTTTGTCCAAGCCTCGATGCCCAAACGTTTCCAGTCACGTACATCTTTCCAGTGAGGGTGTAAGTCACAAGCTACACACACACATCGTCGTACACATCGTCAGTGCCTAAAAGTTGATGAACCTTTTTTTTCCCGTAGAGGTCGAGAAGTATCGAAATGAAAGCGCAAGGCTTTTAACAGAATGAGTCTCTCGTGTACATTTAAAGGGACCACTTTCATGTTTTGGGTGGTATGTACTGTTCGTAAAGAGTCCACAAGGAAACGGCTGGTAAACGAAATCCCAGAAAGCAAATCACTAAGACACACACCACACGTCGACCCCAATTCAATGGACACAGTCCGTGTAAAATGAGATGGTAATCCTCCACCGTTTGAATACTGTCATTGATTTCCTTCCCCGGAATCTGTTCTATCACGAATGATAAAGGTCGTGGCATGGTAGCGAGTTTTTATACGCTATTTTTGTCGGAGGTAATAAGTGTACTTTTTGCACAGAACTAATCGGTCTCCAGTAGTGAATCCAAATTTTTTAGTCACTACTTCACACACTACACACCGCTCAGAATTTTCCTCTACAGATAAAATTTGGTAGCGTAAAAGATCTTGGTAATCCTCTAACTCTTCCTCTGAAATTCGTTGTAGTATGGCCACCTTGTAAGTAGAAGGATGAGTGGTAACCAAAGTTTTCTGGTCCTCATTTAGTTGAGCAATGTCTGACCACTGGAACTCTTTAACACGAATCAATCCTCTTATAGCATTTAGGTACCAGTGGTTTAAACATCGGTGACGTAACGGATGAAATTGTTCTTTGCGTTTCACTTGTAGATTGGCCAAGTCTCGGTAAATGCGTTCTCTCAACTCAACAGGCAAACCACGAATGTTTTCATGAAAAATATCCATGGCCATGTCATCTAGTGTTTATACCCACGTTGAGGGTCACTTCTAATTGTCCTTATTTCATTTAAAAACTTCTCCTAGAGTTAAAGTGACTGACGCATTGAGTAATTTCTAACCATAACCATTCAGGATAACGGTCAAGAATAGTAATAAAATCTTCTGATGTAAACGGTCTAAAGCGGAATAATCGGATGAACTCAGATTTGATCCAGAGAAATCTGACTTGTTTGTTGACTTTTGTGAATTTCCTCTTGTGAATTTCTCGACATAAAAGTTTCTCTGTCACCAATTGAGATTTTGCTCTGGCAAGTCCCCGACAAATTTCCTTGTAGATCTTCTCTTGCAATTCGTTTGGTAATCTTTGAATATTACTTTTTAAATGGGGTTTAAATACTTATCTAGGTGTTGTCCAACGTTTGACTCCTAGCCAAGCTGGTTTCTTAAATGACATAGTATGCCACTTCAATGACTAGGTCCCACTAAAGGTAGGTAGTGACAGTGAGGAGACCATCGAACATGTACCAGGTAAGCCGACTCTTTCTGCTCCCACTGGTGAAGTGACACACTGCAACTGAAGCACTTGACTTTATTTTATCCCCTTCGCCAAAGTAGATCAATCCGGCTCTGGCTAATTCTTTGGGGGTAGGTCCTCCCAGATATTTTGGCCATTTTCGTTGGTATCCCCTTCGCCAAGGTAGATCAATCCGGCTCTGGCTAATTCTTTGGGGGTAGGTCCTCCCAGATATTTTGGCCATTTTCGTTGGAAGGTTTGGAATTGGCTTTTAAAGTCGCAGTATTAAGTCTAACGCACAGGGAACGAATATTCGTCTTTCACAAGTCACTTTGATGAGGGTACGATGAAGTCTGCAGGAGTCTGTTCAGGGTTGGATGACATCCGTAGGGTGGTAACCACATGGTCTCGCGTGAGGATGACATCCACCATGAAAACCAGTAAAGTGAAAAGGTGTACGATAACGAGTGGCATCGCTTTCGTATCCGTCAGGTATGACACGCACAGCATCACTTTCCATGGTAGGTGTAGTGGTAGTAGTAGTCATAGCAAAGTTCCCATAATGTCCTGCTGAAGTAGTCATAGCGAAGTTCCCATGATGTGATACTGATTCGCTGAGGTCACAGCGTACGGCATCCCTGCCATCGCAAGGTACAGCATCGCACTCCACTTGAGAATCACCGAACTTGAATCGTGTGGTCTGTTTGTTAGCATTCATCTTTCTCCGTTGGTTTTGGTAGTCACAATGAACTATCGGTCTTGGACGTTGTCCCTTTTTATATGCTAACCAATATCGACGTGACCGTACGGTAAAGTGAAGTGGTTGGGAAGCCAAACTCTCTCCTGCTACACGATATGATGGACTTTTTCCAAGGTCCGACTGACGATTTGGTGTGTGGGTAAACGTACAATCTTGTGAGATTGGTAGGTGGTGAGTTTAAAGTTTCCATCCTGTCCAGACTGCAAGGCTTTTTTCAAGACGCCAAAGTTCACCACTCGACTGGTGCAATATTTGAGAGTCAATCCTTTCACTTTACACTCCGTGTGCACTTCTCCTTGTGGGTCTCGGTATTCGTAGCCGTTACTTTTAGGACCGCCACTAGCAAAATTTAGAATCTTGTCGTTGGGGTACTCATCCGTCCAGGCTCCTAAACGGTCTCCTTCGATGTGAGGATGCCAGTGACCTAGGCGATCGATGTAGATGAAACTGTCAGTGTCAAAGTACAGCACATGATCTCCTAATTGGTGTAACGCTTCGTACAGTTTTAAACGAGCATGGGCTATCACATAGGCTGCAATGATGACATTTCCAAATTCGTCGGCTTCTACAAAGTCCAATTCTTCTTCAGAATTTACTAAGAGCAAGTCTTCACAAACGATGTCCACGTGTTTCATGTATTTGGTTTTGTCGCGAATCATCTGGAAGTAGCGGGAATGTTCTGTCAAATACTCAGTTTTGGGTAAACACGGTCATTGTTCCATTTTCCCCACACGCAATTTAACATCACTTTGGCAAACGATCGCCATATTTCATTTTTCTCCACTTGGTCTAAAGTGATGCCTTCTTGCTCCCAGTATTTCTCTTTTAATATCTCTTGGTCCTAGGGAGTGTGGCACCAGGAAGGATAGCCACTGGCTTCTTGTTTCAGTTTCAAAAAGTCATCCACGTAGTCTGCGAAAATGACTTTCTGAGGCTCGTCGCCCTTGTGGTATTGTTATGTCTTGGGAAAGTGGTAAATTTCGTACACTTCTAACAGTTGGTATACCAGGTCCAGAGCTTTAAACAATTCCACGCTGACCCACGTTCCTGTCAAGGAGCGTTCTTCCTGGGTGTGCTGACAAGGCTGGTCCTGGTTGCACGTTTCGGCACAAGTACGGCACAAAGGAAACGTCAGTTTTCCTTGGCAATGGTAAGGTAAAACGGGATGGTACAAGTCCGTGGGACGCAAGAATTTGCATTTAATCAATCCTTCGTATTGTCGAATGTTGTTCAGGTCGATGTATTCCGTTAGCAATTGTGGGTGCCCTGCGAGAAAGTGACAATATTTGTAATCGTAAGGATACAACGGACACACGTCCAAGTATTTGATTTCTTCTCCTTTCTCCTCGTCGGCTTGGCTCAGCAAACAGGTGGTATTCGTCCGTCCTCCGTACAAGCTGTCCCTCGGATTCAGTGGGTCCACCAACTTGTAACTTTCCGCGATGCGTTTAAATTCGGGATCGGTTTTCAAACAGTGATCGTACTCGTGTATCCTTGCTGTTCTAACTTCAAGCGCCGCTGACAAGTGGCATGGTACAAGTCTTCCATGGTCTGTTGTAAAAATTGATTTTTAATGCCACGTTGAGGGTAACAGATGGGACATCCATGAAATAAGCAGCCGTTAAACTCGTACACGATCTTGGGGTTTTCTAAGTCCCAATTATCCACCGAATACATTCCGATGGTCTTTTCGCCTCCTCCGCGTGCGAGAAGTGCATCCAAGAGCCTATCTTTAGTCATTGCCCTCACTGCAGCAAGATTCCTGGAGGACGTGACAAAATCTTTCGGGGACCGAGCACGTTGACCGATTTCGCCAATTGGATCTTAGACCCCATCGACGAGACGTGGAGCCGACATCGAGCATTACGGGCGAGTTTGGTCCATTTGTCTTTCTTGTTGCACGAGTAATGTAGCCAGCGTACGGCTTTGACCGAATATTGACGTTTGACATAGTTCGTCGTTTAAGGACTTATGACAACGATGGTGTTTTCGGGCATGAATCGTTGAAGATACACTAAGGAACACTTTTTGGCAATGGTGCATGCTTCTTTCAAAGGATCGATCCCTCCGTGCTCCATGAACAGTTTTCGACATTTTCCACAGCAACGCCGTAAAATGTCCACATCGGAACGACAATACTTTAACATTTCTTCCTGAAAGTCGAAAGGGTCAGAGACGTGAGTGTGGTACCAAGCGTAGAAAGCTTCTCCTTGCTCGGTACGAATGTTGTCGGTGTCGTAGTAGTGAGCCTCCGGCAAATGGGGTAGAACTTTGTGTTGATTGGCTTCGGTATTGAAAAAGTGCGAAAAATAGCCTTTGGCCATTTCTGTTAGTCCAAACAATTTAGGCATTCACCTCAAATGCATGGCCAAGTAACTCATCAAATCTTTAAACTACACTTGTCCCACTTGCATGGAAATGATTTTGGCTCCGTTCAAATTTACTTTAGGACGTTCGGTACTTTGTTCCGTATAGTATCTCAAAAGAAATTGCCCATCGTATCCCGAGAAATTGTGAGCCATCACCTTGGCATAGCAATGACAATCTCCTTAATGTTCGATGTTCTGTTGGCTCCACGTCTCGTCGATGGGGTCTAAGATCCATTGGGCGAAAATGGTCAACGTGTTCAGTCCCCGAAAGATTTTTTTCACGTCCTCCAGGAATCTTGCTGCAGTGAGAGCAATGACTAAAGATGGGCTCTTGGATGCACTTCTCGCACGCTCGGTGAGCCACGCAGAAATTAGGAATACCGGCCTCTTTCATGCATTCGAAATCGAAAAAGATGAAATTCCCATTCTTCTGGTCATCTTCCTCTTCATGTTTTGATTGGTATTTTTGAATGTAGCATTCGTATTCCAGGACCACGATTTGGTGACAAATATGACATCGCTTCATTCCTGAACATACGTGCACCTTGGTATTTTTGGTATGTATCACTTGTCCACAAGTAGGGCACAATCTCAGGAGTTGACAAGCACTATTCTGATGTGAAACTTGCGTCCTCAGATGTTGTTGGTAACAGGTAGAGCTGACAAAAGTGCGCTGACAAGCTGGGTAATGTATTCGTTCTTGTCCTTCGTCCAGACAGGGTTTAGAGGCTAAACATCCTGTGCATTTCGATCCACAATGCTTGTGTTACTCTCGATTGTTATAGCCATAGTCTCATTTCTCACAGTAATAACTGATCCCAGGAATCCGGTGATACTGGTAATGGCATCGAAATGGTCATCGTGATGATAGACGTGAATGTATCTTCCGTCTTTGAAATGTTTGCCTCGAAACAACAGAGGTAAGCGCTCTTCTTGAGGATGTGCTTTCAAGTTGTAGCAAGAGCCAACACGTCTTGCAATTTTTGCAGTTCAGGAATGCCACTGGGTGTGTCTTTGGATAGCCCCGCTTGCTGTAACAGGAGTTCTGCTTCACTTCGTTCTTTGGCTCGGTCCGATTGTTAAATGTTCTCCCGGGCTCTTTTCCATTCTGCGGTGTTGTTCTTGTCGGCATGCGCTCGTCCCACCACGATGGCACGGGCTAAACACATCTTGCCTTGAGGGTTGTTAATTCGGACGAGGCTCTTTTTTTGTGCTGCGAATGTCGTCTACCAATAACACCTTTCTGCGTTGTCCGGACCCATTGGGAAGAGAAACGTGGGTCATGAACAGTGTCGCTTTTCCATCGGTGATGTGAAACTTGTCGTTGGATTGTTGCACGTGTTGAATCTTGTCGATGACTTTGGAAGGTGTCAATTCTTTTGGGCTGCTAAACTCGATCGAAACGGGGGATTTCAAACTGTCGTGATGAATGGAAAGGCTCAAGCGATCGTCCTCTTTGGCTTCACATTGCTGTTTCAGTGTGGTTAACAAAGAATCCCACACATCGGTGATGAACCCCTCTGCTTTCTCCAGCGGTACGTCGGACTTGAAATCTTTAAACTTCACTGTGTATGTGTAGGCCGTGGTTCTAAATTTTCTAGGGAGCATTTGTCAGTTTCTCGAATGCGATAGTGCTTTTCATGGTCTGGTGGTGTTGGTGAACTTTGGTTTAGTGTAGACTCTGTAGGCCTGGATTCTGGCTCACTCATGTCATCTTCAAAATCTGTAGGCCTGGATTCTGGCTCACTCATGTCATCTTCAAAATCGCTGACATGGATTTGAGCCAAGACTTCAGCTACTGTGCGAGGCAATAAATCATGTTTCTGTCTCTCACTTTCTTCTCCTTTCTTCACGAAATGATGCGATCGTTTCATCTTGACTGCAAAAAGTCAAATGACTACATTTTACTTACCTATATATTCATGTCAGACCTATGTATATATAAAGGGCCAGTGCCTTCCCTCCCAGTATTCATTTCATTCTCAAGCCTACCAGAACGATGGATGACCCCACAGAGATCGAACTTCTGATCAGAGCATTGCGAGGTGTGATACGAAAGTTTTCTTCAGACCAGCCGACGGACTACTCCCCTTCCTTTCGAGATAAAATTCAAAATACTTCCTATATCTGTCAGAAGAAAGGGCATTGGTCTTCAGAATGTCCAGACCGTCAAAAAAGCAAGACAAGTATCAAAAGAGACAAAATTCAAGATACTTGTAATCATTGTCAAGAGAAGGACATTGGTTTTCAGACTGCCCTAGGAAGCAACAAGAGCAGGGGGAAGAGAGGGATTCCGAACAGGAAGAAGAGGTGCCCTCGGCAAAGGAAGAACCCCGACACGTACAGAAAAAGAAGAAAGAGAAGGAAAGAAGACGAGAAAAAAGTGACGAAGAAGAGGAGGAAAAACCTGTGAAAGTGAAGCAATTCAAAAAACAGAGAGAGTGAACAAAAAGAGAAAGAAGTCTATGAACGTTTTAAAGTGTTGTGTTGTGACATTGCATTGTAAAATTTGTACCAGAATAGACCAGACAGAAAAACGTAAGTGTCTCCTGGTTTTGAATTTTTAGAATGATAAGGGCCTACACTCACACACTCACACACGTACATCATTGGGTAAAAAGGGAATTTTTTAGTTTTAATTGATTTTGGAAAATGAATACTATCTCTTTCCGAAAGAAGTGGGTGGCCCTGAAAAGGCCCCTTGGGTGTTTGTTTTTTATTATCGGAACGAGAAGCAATCAGCTTTAACTGCCTTAAGCCTTTGCCACGGCGAAGGCCAACTTTTGGACCTGCTCCTGTCGATGATTTGGTAGAAATCACTAGGGCTGGGATATCAGGCGTAGTAGGTGTGTGAACATGGTTGGGCTGTTCGGCTCGGGAATGTCTTTTTTTTCATGGGTCGTAAGAAGTCTGATACATTTGTTTCAGTCTCCATAACTCTGCTAAAATGTCCAAGAGTACCTTCATTGTTTGAGTTTCACTGTTCTCCTTCTCTCCTAGACCTTGTTTCTTCTCTGCTTCTTCTTCTTCTTCTTCTTGTCGTTTCCTTCTTGCCTCTTCTTATTCTCGCTGTTGCTGTTGAAGGAGAAAAGCTTCTGCTTCTTTCTGCCGTTGTAAAAATTTCTCCAATTCTTCTTTCTGTCTCTGTTTAAAATCCTCGACGTGTGGTAAAGAAGGAGAAGGTGGCGAAGGTGCTGGCACCGGAACAAATTCTTGCGAAGAAGACAGAAAATCCACTAAATCCCAATTAAAATCGACCTCTTCTGGAAGTAGACCTGTGTTAACTTTGGTAGTCGCTGCTATACCATCGCTTCTCGTCTCCACGGCCAGTGCACCCCAATTTATCGTCTTCTTAGTTTCCATCATGTTCTAACTCTGTCGCATTGATTCACTGCGCAGAGACGCTAGCGCACCTATATAGGGAATGTGACATCACAGGTAGCTCTCATTCGGATTGGAAGACAGACTCAGCGCCGTGACTGAATTTTGTAACGCGTGTTTGGATTGGTGAAAAATCTCAGTCCGTTTCGATCCGCTCTTCCACTATAAATAACCGCGGTTCAGTTCATTCCCTTCACCTGTTCTCGTCACAAGATGTGGACAAACGTAGAATCATCTACTCTCGTATCGTCGATGCTGTTCTGTACGGACTTACCCATGTATGTTAAATCTTAAATCTTAATGCGCCATTACCCAGATCACCGATACGAATATTTGGAAACTAAGAATCAATGTGGAGAGACAAGGGTGTCTGAAGCGAGTCCTCATCTACGGTCCAGAGGTTAGACGAAGTTTGAGGAAGAGAAGAAGATCCGTGCGATGCCCTCTATGTTAAAGAAATGGTGTTAACCTAAAAACCAATCCCTTTTCAGGGCCACTCCACTGCCTCGAAAAGATATTTAATCACTTTGCCACATTTGTGTGTCTTTGTTTAGTGTTTGTGTTTGTGTTATGTCTATGTGTCTATACATGTTTCTATGTCTCTATTGTATTTGTCCCTACCTAGAGTAGTGCGTATTCAGGTCATCTTCTTGCAACATGGTTGCCAGTGTTCTGTCCGATCGAGGTCAGACACTTGTAATATTGTTGTCAATTTCCAATACCGTGACCTCACCCTATCCAATTCCTATTGACCCTAGACAGGCCCAATCCACCTTTTGGACTTGATTTTCCATAGACCGTATTTCGCCCCCCCCCCCTTCACTACTCTTGGTTGATTTTAAAGTGAGTAGGGGTTATTAAAAAGATGCTGATTTTGAAGAAAAAAAAAATGTTGATTTTTTGTTTTTTAACAAAACAATCCTTGACATGAGTGGGTGTTGTCCCTCTCTCCCCCTCTCTCTCTCTTTCACACACACACACACACACACACACACACACACCTTTCTCCCTTTGCATACGTATTTCTTTATCCGTCAAAACGTATGTGTGTATGTCACAATGCATTCATCTGTATGGATGTAATATACGTATCGTTTTCTTCCCCACTGTAGGGTCGGGTCCAAAAGATCGCTGGGGGAGGGTGACCTAAAGTAAATAGGCAAGGATTCTGTGAGATAGAATTCTGGTAGTGGCCCATGTGGCAATGCCCTATGGAGCACATTATTTTTAAGCGTTTCATGACCATACATTTGACCATCTAATTGTAAGGAAAACTTATCTACGAAACGTTTCAATTGTTTCGGGCACATTTTTAGTTGGGGCGCACGTCGGCTTCGTCCTCCCTCTCCTTCTCTAATCCGTTCCTGGCATAACTGTTGTATGTTCATGACACCCTCTAAGTTCCATTTGACAAAAGTCCCCATACTGTCCCATTCTTTGTTTCATAGCCGTCATGTTGTCCACATGTTTCAGCAGTGACATCTGCAATGTTAATTCCCCTTAGACCTACACATCTATAGGATCATTTTATTAATAATAAATTTCCATAGGTCTATTGTGACATAGGGTTCCAATGCAACCCTATATACTACTTGTATTATAAAGGTCAGGTCTCTCAGCTGATCCTGTTAGTATATCCTAATTAAGGGTATAGGCGTGTTCGTTTAAGTTGGATACGTCGACTTCATTGGACGGGTCCGCCTAGTTGATACTGCTCGTATATCTTATTTGAAAAGGAGGGTGGATAGTTTTACTAAAGTAACTGGTGGACGGGCAGATATCAGGTTGATACATGTATTTTATTGAACTGGGACTCTCATATTATTTTTTTAACTTTGTGTTTCTTTGCATGAATTACTCCCAATATGTATTTTTTTTAAAAAAAAATAATATTTTTCTTAATAAGACGGGCCTTATGGTGAATATTTTCTGTACATCTTCAAGGTCATACCTTTGAAGCATCATTGGAATGTGAATATTACGATGCATGCATATGGATATTTAAATTGTTTTATATCCATTATTTTTATTTACTACATGTAATGATAATACAACTATGCTGTCTTGATGGAAAATGAGGACTGTTTCTGAATAACGAATTATATAGGCAGTAGAAAATAAACAAGAAATGTTTGTTTGTTTTGACTTTTGTTTGTTTTTATTTAACGAGTACATAAATAAACAAAGCTTTATATTTCTTTCCTCTCCACTTTTTAAAATTGTACTGTAAAACTTTTTTTTCAATCATGGTATATAAAATAATATTTATCCATTGTCAAATAAAAATGTAATACATGCTACTGATATATGTTCATGTTAAAACATAAAAAACACAACACAGACAACGTCTGTGCTAAACTTTCTTTCAGTCACTGACATTTATTTTTGTTTTGTTGCTCTTCTTTGTTGTCCTAGCCTTGATTATTATTATTATTATTATTATTATTATTATTATTATTATTATTATTATTATTATTATTCACAGTAACATCAACAATAATAATAACAGCTATATGAAAACATACTTTAAATCATTGTTTGATTACCCGTCATTGTTTTTAAATTATAAGAGGCGAAAATGGCAGTTGCAATATCAGAATTTATTTTTCCTGTTTACGGTATATCCCGTTTCTTGAAAAGCGACAAAACAACAATAAATTGATATTAGACCCTAACTTTATTTCCTGGGCGCATGTGGACGAATGGGTCAATTGATATTCGAAATACTCGTGGACGTATCATGTTTTTGGTAGTATAGTAAGCTCGGGCACTTGCTTCGCGTTACAGTTTCTCTCCGCTATTTTTTCGACTGGTTTTCAAACATAGATGATATATGAAATTCGTTTGCCAACCAGTCGAACATATCTAAAGGCGCCATTATTGTTTATATTCGAGACGAACCTGAACTTGTTTCGACAAACTTCAAATGTTCGTTCCCTCAAGGGTATAGCTAAAAGAAAATGGCAGGTGAACGCATACTTGGAGTTGGGATTGGAACCTTTCTAATTGCCTTAGTCTGGTCGCTCGCCTTGTTCTTTTGTGTGGTTTTCTCTCGTGCACAAGGAGCTGTCTCGTAAGTCCCGGATAATGTTTTTAAAGACTTAAGGCATATGTCATCAATCTTGGCTGTATTCCGCATACACCACATGACTGGCTGTATTCCAGGCATCTGTCAAACTTTCTTTAAAATATTCATGAATAAAAAGTGCTGTTATTTTGAAAATAGTAACTTTTAGCATATAAATGATTGGTTGACATTCGCACCTTTCAAACTATTTTATGTTAAGAATAATACTTGCAGTACATTTGAAAGTTACTCACGTCACATGAATTCATATGAGAATATCGTAAAGAAACCAGCATGAAACTAACCAACCGGATGTGTGACAAACTTCTGTTGACAACTGCAAAAAATATAAAAAATATATTAAATATGTGGATACTTAATTTTTTAATCTAAAAGGTATCTATAGGATTTGCACACCCTCCCGTTTGTTTGTACCCCCTGCCGATTTTAAAAAAACGACAAAAGGCAACAAGGATATAAAAGTGCACAAAACTTACCAGTAGTTATTTAATTCTTTGATTTATAACTTCTAACCTGATTGTCACCAGGTCCCAAACAGTGTCAACTTGTTGGCATTTTGAATCGAACAGGAGTTTCTTTAGTAACACAGTTACCTTATTTGGATGGGTGAGTCTGTTTTCAAGCAATAGACTTGATGTGATTCACAATCTTTGTTAATCTCACTAATTCCATAAATTTTGGAGTTACGTCTCTTTGAATACATGTATACAAGAGTTTCTTCTTTATATTTGCTCAGTTTGTTTTAGAAATATTAAAACTTGAGATTGGAAATATTGGATGCATTCAATAGTTGTTACTGAAAATGACTGTTGCAGGGGTCAAGCTAGACTTGAATTTTAGGGAGAAGTGACTTCTCCTTTTGGCCAGAAGTGGGAGTTGGCAGGGAGAAGTGAGAGTCAGACAGGGAGAAGTGAAAGCAAAGCAACGAGTATATACGTCGCATACGTCGTGTATGTGTGATTTGCATTATCTGAATGGAAGATGAATGTATCAGTATGTAATGTAAATGAAACATCACATTCATCATCATAGCATTGTTACACTTTAATAGTATCAATAATGCATTAAAGGGTAAAAACAGAAGGTTTACATCTCACTGATTGTAAATGTGCTAGAACACAATGGAGGCTATCAGAGCATAGTTCTACATTTTATATATTTTTCTCGTTTTTACATCTTTCCACTTTCTCAAGGCTTTCTTAAAGTCAAATTCGTTTATGTTTGGCCCATCCTCTGATATAACTGCCTCGTCATCCTTTGAAATATTTTCTGTCAAGATTTTCTTCATTGGTTGCTGATGCTTTAATTTACTTTTGAGTAGGGCAGTCATGTGGCTCCCAGCTGCAATGAAAGAGATGATGATAATTGTATTTTTAAAAAAAAAAAAAAACCAACAAAAATGTAGTATAAGTCATTCACCACCCCCACCCCCATAAGCTGTATTTATTTAAGTTTGAAAAGCACACAGCATCTCGATAATCACACACAGATACACAACATTACACGACACTTTATAAAGCTACATGTATATAGCCCTACTGCTATGGAACACAGAGTGGGACAGAACCATTTAAGTTCTAGGGGTGTAAGGATTTTATATGATAATCAAACAGTTCTGTCAGAAATAATTTAATATTTTTATTGATTTTTTTTAATGATGCCAACATTGAAGTATTCCTTACAAAAGGTGGTTTTATGATTTAGTATAAAAAAAGGACATAAAATTGTGTAATAATAACTAAACTTACATGCTGCATGTCGAGAATGATTTGTTGTTTTAGCTGGGCTTTCATGTCCTCTTGAATATGCATTATCAATCCTAGCTTCACGACAGATAGAACAATGCCACTTTCCATCTTCATCAAGTTCATACCATGAAAAAGCTTTCTGATTCAGTTCCTTACTAAAGGCTTTCTTCTTAGGAGGCGTGTTTTCGTCCTCATCAGGAAGCTTACGTTTATGTCCAGGCGACCCACCACTTAGCCAAATGTTCAGAGACATTGATGAAGTCCAAAATGTATGAAACACAGAATCACAATGTTTGAAGTCTAGTTCAAGTCCAAATGCAATTAGTTTTACAAACTACAAAGGCAAGGCTCAATTTTTACCTGTAACTGATAATATCCGTCAATATATATGCTTAACAGATTTCGAATCAAGTTTGATTGGATAGTTTGCCATCAATGCTACTCAAGGAAATGTTATTTGTGCTAACAAACAAAACGGACAAAAGTTCATAAATTAATAATTAGAAGACCTACCTTGTTTACCGGTGAAGCCACTTCTAATTCTTACTCACTGCACATGAATCAATTGATGCGTTGCGAGTGTTTAGCTACGTGCCAACCGATTATCGAACCCATGTATTGAACGATCAATCAGCTATTAAAACACACACCTGTGAATGTGTAGGGTTTCCTTTGTCAGCAAAATTGGCTAAGGCTGCACTGCATTTCATCAGGATTTACAACTGGGTCAAGTAGACTGAGGCAAGGAAGCATTTCAAAAGGAATAAACTCCTTTCAAGCATTGGGAATCAGAAAAATGACAAGGCGAAGTCATCTTCACTTTTTGTACAGCAGAAGGCGAAGTTTACGTCGTTTAGGCGACTTTTTCGCCCACTTCGCCTGGTAGCGTGACCCCTGCTGTTGCAGAAACCAGAAAAGGGCAGTGGGCAGTCTGTCTGCCTGTGCACATTGAGGGCTTTCATTTGCTTTGAAACACCAATTGGTCAACAATGTTAGGGACCCCTTGATGCTTTTTGTTTTTAAAATTGGTAGGAGGATACAAACTGGAGTGTGTGAAAATATTATTGCAATTATTGTATTCAAAGAAACATGTTGTTACATGCAGGCTGTCAGCTATCATTAACATTGTCCTCCTCCTTCCTTACACAATATCATTATTGTTTTGTGGTCCTTCTTTCAGACCTTTTTTTTTAACCTCTTAATGACATTTTTATGTGTAAGCTAATATAACATTTATAAATAAGTCTAAATTCTTTTCATGGATTTTTGTTAACCTTTGCACAGCAGGCCTATACTAGGAACTATCTTAGTAACCGGTAAAAGCAAAAAGTATAAATTTTAATACAGTGATCCTCATTTTATACAGCCCACCTTTTCTGCTTGTGTACAAAAGTATCCTGTATTGGTGGCCACCTCAAGATATGGCATACAGCCAGCATATGAGTCCAAAAATGTCATATTTACCCTTCCTAAGAAACCATATTTTATCTAATACCTGTTCAACACCAATATTTAATTCATATGGTAAGGTAAGTAATTCAGTTATCTTTTCCAATGTCTGTTTCCAGATGTCAGGTTTTTATTATTGATTTAATTGCTAGCTGAATTACATTAATCATGTACCACTACGGTTAATATTATTATCAACAAATGCCAGTGTTTAACAGGAAATAGGCTCACAATATTATCATAGACTGAAAAATCAAGTGTCAGTACATGTATCATTTCCTTTATAAAGAAGGCATTTCAAAAGTTTTGTCTGCATGATTAAACTACAGTACAGTTAGTAATTTAGGAATATGTAATTAAATTGCTTGTGTGTTAGTTTTAAATTCTTTTTTTATTTTATATTTGTTTCATTACATTTTATTGTAATGATAATTTTCACGGGACTTAACAATTTTTGGAAAATTCAGTCTTTTGTTTTGACCTGATTAGAACACAAAGTATTACTTTATCACTAATTTTAGCTCACCTTGGTTCAGATGTTTGTAAACATTAAGCGAAAATGATTGGTCATTACCAAGGTCATGTTCAGCTCACGTGTTAGCTAAGTTGTAAACAGCCTTTTTTTTATGTATTTCTAGCATGAGAATCTGATTCTTAGATAGGGTTATTCTAGGTTACGTGTAATTTTGTTTACTGCGCTGTTCAAATTAGTGATCACCTAACCCTGTCATGTGAGCCACCATGTGATCTAAAATCGTGGGTTAAAACAGACGTTTTCTAGTAGATTTTACAGTCGTATCCTACACCTTCAGAGCTCAAGGTGTTTTTTTGATTATTTTGATGCCAGTTGATTTAGACTTCTTCTATTTTGTGGATTTAATAATTTATATTCTCTAGAAAAAACACAAGTGCTCTTCTTTATAAAAATTCTGGGACAAAGACATTTAGTGGAAATTTATTCTGGAATTCTAAACGGGAACATTATAAATTGTGATTCAACGAGGAACTGCTGCCATCAGTACAACGACCTCATCTGACATCATTGTCTTCCATATTGGAACTTCATCGAGATTGGAACCTGGATTCAATTAGAACTGTTTAGTGATAGGACTTATATTTTTCAATTCTAGGATTAATTTTTGGATTAGATTCACAAACCGCAAGTCCTATTTCATATTTTTACCTTGTTTTCTAAGGAAATAAATTATTTTGTTCAAACTTACAAAGTTTGTTGGCTTCACTCTTTTCTTTTGTTACTTTTGTACAAGCCTACACATAACAATAGGAATAAATTATTTTAAAAAATTTAACATGAAATGAAAAATTCTACTTTTAAAGAAAATGTAAAAGTTATTTGACTCCTCAACAGTGGGAAGAGTTAAATAGTTCTTGCTGAAAAATTTTATGTTGGAAGTTCTCATATAAACAACATTGTAGCATACATGGAGAATATTCATCAACATTGGGAAAATGGAGTAAACATAAAGAGAATGATTCTGAATGCCAAGCAGTATTTGTACCAGGAACTAAATGACAGGACTTTTGAATGGCTTTACATGGTAGGTGCCAAGAACATCCCACTCACATTTTATGCTTAAGGATTAAGAACCTTAAATGCATGTTCACTTAAATAAGACAAGAAGAACCTGTTGATAATTAATTTTTACTTTTAAATGAAGATATTCATTATTTTGAAGTTACATACAGTTTTCATACTTCATACACATACTTCTCATAATTACATGTATAGTCTCCCCCTGGAAAGGACACCCCTTTTATAAGGCCACTTTCCTGGTGTAGAAGGGGTGGTCTGGTAAGAGGGGAGCCACAATAGCAGACCCAATAGCTCATATGTCCCTCTATGCCAGGCATAATAAGCTTTTTTTCTTTCAGTTTTGCTACTGTGTTTAATATGAAACCTTGGTGATTATTATAGATAATTTTATAGGGCTGAGAATATCCATAGCCTGACATCCAGCACAAGTGAAACTCTTGGTCATGGTAGAAAAACTTTCTCAGGAGTTTTCATTTTACGTCAGAGGGTAAATAGCATGATATCTGCAAATTTTAAAATCTGATTCACAGCTAGCTTGTAAAATAATTTATCAAATAATAGTTGCTTTCACAAAATTACATTCATAGATGTGAATACTTTCACATTTCAAATAAAAGTTGCTTTCACAAAATTACATTCATAGATGTGAATACTTTCATTTAGGGCTGCAACATTTACAAGTTTTGAATGGCTCATTTTAGGTTGCTGGCTGTAATATGTGTACATGTCTACAAATTGGCTATTACTGACAAGAAATGAACATATCATGTCATATATGCGTAACAATATCATCATAAAACAGAAGTTTGCCACATGCATTAGACACAAACTGCCAGCTGAATCCTGTAGTTAAATGCAGCAAGCTGAAGCAAATGTAGCAATGTTAGATTGAGTGAGGTTTGTTGTACAAAATTCATCCATCAGCAAAGAGTGTACTAAGTAAAGATGGATGTGCTTTGCTGACTTCCAGTTAAATGGCTTTACTGAGGTTATTGTATACTGAGTGCTTATTTAGGTATTTTTGTAAATGTGCAACCTTACTTTTAATAGAAGCTATTGGGATGTCTGTCATCTGCCATGAACACTCAAAAGATCACCTGCAAACCTGTTTTTCCAGGGCCCAATGGCAGGGCAGACACAATACATGCTCCACCCACCCACCCTCCTTTTAAAAATGAGTGCAGAGCAACCACATTTCCTAGAGTACACAAATGTTGTTTACATTTAGGTGGTTACAGTCATGCCATTATAATGCTTAAAATGCATAATCTTTTACCCCTGTACCCCCACAAGGATTTCCCTCCTACAGACCTTTTGCTTATTTGTTTACACCACCTTCCCCCTCCCATTGATCTTTTTGGATTTGCCCTTGGATGTATAAGCTCCTAGCCAGTATCACACATTAAGTGATGATACTGTGATGTTTATACTTCAGGCTCACTTGGCAGTTGGCTATGAGTAGACCAAGGCATGAATCAGCAGACGGTTTCATATCTTATTTAACCAAGTAAATTTAAATTATGACTTCTGACAAGCAGTACAGTCCCAGCTCATGGTTTTAAATCAGAAATTTGAACACTTGTAGGGGAAGGAAAAGATACTTTTAAATGTTTTGCTAATGAAAAGTGACAGTGATTTGATGCATTGGATGGATAGAAGACAGATTCAACTTGCTGTCTGGGTACTGAGGTAATTCCACATCATTGAATTTATTAGTTCTGAGACTAGATCCAGAATACCAGGCAGACTTTCCACCATTTGTGTTTACTGCCATACAGTTGTTCTCCAAAATAGTCAGTAAGACAGAAAGTAATAAGTTGTTGGCTATACTGTTATATAATCGTTCATTTGTACAGTTTGTATGTACAGTACTTTGTACTGCCCCAGTCTAGTAGTTGTAAAATATTCTAGATCTAATCCAAGCATATTAATTGCCAGGAAAACTCAATTTAATAATGATTTTGTTAGAATAACTATCACTTTCAATTTGAAAGTTCAGATATTTGCAAGAATACAAACATCAGGGAAAAATATTCTCTCAGTTTCTAGCCAGTTTGAATAATCTTTAACTATAGTACATGTACAATAGTTTCATTTTAAATTGAAGATTTATTTTCCATTTAAGAGAAAATTTTGATCATTACAGCAATGCGGGAATTGGAATCATTCTGGTAGCTGTGCTTTTCTCTGTGATACTACTGGTTCTTCCAAGGGAGGAGACAGCAGCACAAAAGGCAGTACCAAAGGTATTAAGAGATACCTCCGAGTCAATTATGTTAATCATAGCTAAAAGCTTTGCAAAGTTATTGAAAAAAGTGCTAGTAGAAGAAATGTTTAACCACTGATATTATTAAGTACTGGGTATATAAGAATAATTTAGAAGACTTTATGGGATAATGTAGAGGAAGAGGTGCCTGAAAAATGGAGACCAGGGTATCATAACATCACACACATCTTGACTTGGTAATGGATTGTGTGGCATTTCTGGCATGTGGGTGTTATTTTAGTAGGGAATCTGTCATATTATTATTTACCATATTAAATTAATGGTAATAATTAGTAACAGTAAGAAAAAATAATATATCATTCTTTCAATACACAAGCAAGAAATTTCTTACAGAGGGGATGGCAAGAGGGGCACCTTTCATGATACAAGCCCTTTTGTTTTCACAGGGATACATTCTGGAACAAGGGAGCATTATTTGTAAATGTCATCTCTTTTGGAAGTAAAATCAGACAAAATAGCACTTATATATGTAAGGGCCATAGTTTCTTCATATTATTTTGACACTGTTGAGAAACTGCTATATGATCAGGGATTTACAGATTTGATTAGAAAATTGAACATGCCCTTGGAAAAATTGAGCTTGCCTCAAGCATGGTCAGGTAGAAAATGGTTTTGAAATAGCTAGATTTTCCATGATGATTGAAACTTTCTTGCATGTTTAGCAGCATTAATTTGCTTATTTGTCTGTAAAACGGGTTCATTAGAACTAGAAACTTCATCCATTTTCCTGTTTTTGCCTAGATAAAATTTCATCAACTACATCAAGAATAATGAAAGCTAGACTCTTTGTAATGATTAATTTCTACTGGCAACTAAAGATTTGTGATTATGGATTTTATCAATGTACTTCACAATTATCATCTTCACATTGAATTCACTGGTATGCATCAAAGTATTTGACAAGCCAACTTTTAAGATTGAGAGCACTTATTTTTAAATATTTAATTGTTTGCCAAGCAGTATTTGCATATGACTGTTGGTTTCCTGTTAATTACCACATAAACATCATAAACACAGCATGTGGGTGTTACATTTTCAGTTTATCAATCTTGCTTTGAATGAAATCTTGGTGGTTAATTGTTAGTGACGAGAGCCTTTTATTTCCAAACACACTTGTCAATGAAATCTCACAAGTTATATTATTAACAATTAACGCCTTCCTCACTTAAAGACATGCATCAAAACAGTCCTTAGACTCGGCCAGCTAACATACTGCTGGAGGTTAGGTTAGGGACCTGAACATTGGTTTATCCTGGCTATGTACAAATGTTACGATTAAAATGTAACTGACAAGTTAGATTATCAATATTTTTTCCTTATTTGTGAAAACTGGCTTCAAATTGTAAATATTCACATCATGCCTAAGCATGAAAATGCAAGTGACCTTGACATTCACTACAAGATGGAAATATGAATTGTGGCATTACAGATGAAACACTAACACTCCCCAACTCAGTTGTTTTACTTGCCCACCGGCAAATGACTTGAAAACTTGAGCTTGCCTGAGCTGAATTTGAGTTTAAAAATGCTTTAAATTTACTGCTTTTTGTGTATTTGCCTTGCAGTAGTGTACTTCTGAAACAGACTGTTTGCAACTTTGTGTACTAAAATTTTGATTTGGTTTGATTTCATTAAAAGCACTGTCTTCTACAAATCCTGATGTGAACCAGTACTCGGTAGTTTTGTCTTTTGAACATTGCAAAAATCTCCATGTTTGAAAACCAGTTGAGTTGGAGAGGTACTGGTCATTGAATTACTTCATGTCATAGTACTTGTGGATATGTCAGTTACAGAAAACATTCCATATATCAAGAGAACCAGAGGCTACCAGCAATTTAAAATAAATGGATTAAATACAATGTAATTAACTTTGTTTCTTTTGGATGAAAAACATTGAATTAAAGGCTTTTATAAATTGCTGACCGATTGGTTTAGCATAATTGTCAAACAATCGCTTTGATAATGCTTGATATAATTAATTAGTGATGTACAACCCAATCAGCATGAGCAAGAGATGGCTCATTATTATTCATGCAGGACAAGTGGGTGATAATTAGGTAACCATTGAAATACGGAGAGCAGAAATTACTTTGTACAGAGCTTATTTCTTTAATACAATTACTTAGGCTATCTTCACAAGGTGGAGTGACCTGAAAATACAGCTCCAAACTGGGCTAAATATCTGCAATTTAAAAAGCTTCAGAATGAAAAGGACAAATTTTGTCAGCACACTCAAGGTTACTTTTAGGCCAATTAGGTAACACTTTTCTTTTACAAGCCTGATGGGCGACTCACTTGGAATACAGGAGTGGCACAATCAAAATTAAGGGGGGCTCCAGGCATAGGGATATCTGAGTTGTTTTTAGCTCTGTAATTAGGTTTGATTAAATTTGTTTTTTGTTAATATTTATGATGGCTTCCATCCAAAGTTTTCTTTTGACTTTGTATAATTTTAAATAGTGCAGTGAATATGTTTTAAAAGTAGAGAATATACACAATACTTAGCAATAGTTATTTCACACTGATCATTCTATTAGACACATTTTAAAAATAAATTGTTTATTGATTCCACCTTTAGGATCTGCTCAGTTGTATACTGTAAAAGAAGCAAATTTCGTCTTTTGTTTCAGATTTATGACTACTCAATAATCTACAGATATTTGCTGATTTCTGGATTGGGGCTCTTTCTTCTGATTGGCCTGGCTATTTACATAGTGAATCATGTGATGGAACCAATCTATGCCAAACCACTACGAAGGATTAGACGGTGATTCGACAGGAATAGAAAATATGATTTGATGTGAGACTCTATACTTAAGTCATAATGTAGAAGTGAAAGATGGTGGTGTACTTGTTGTGTATAGAACTTCACCATGGGAGAAATCAAATTGATAAATTGAGATGTATCGATAAATGTTTTATATATATTAATGTGAGTCCTGCTTCATAGCAAAATAAAGATTCAGGATTAAAAATGAAATTAAAATTAGAAAGTATGACAGATAACGACTATGACTTTGGATAGTTAGCTAATTGAAATTAGATAATTTGATAATTATGTATTTAACTGATTATACTTACTTATGCAAAACATCATGCTTGTCTAGAAAGATGATGCAGATAAGGAGTGTTATAGTGGGAGAAAAAATAGAATATAATTTTTGTGGGGGAATAATTCTGGTACATGTTGTCTCAGATAACATGTTTGAGAGTTTTGTTCTTAAGACCAAGTAAAAAACAGAATAATAGTAATCTTAATTTGGGACTTCTTTCCTTCAAAGCAAGAGGATAGTCTGAACAGTTTTTAAGCTTGTGTGAACAAATGCACACACTTATTACAACATAAAGTAAAACCATGATAAGATCCACAGGCCATAGTTAAAACAATGAAATATATATTCTTTGCAAACAGAGTTTTGAAACTTCATAAATATTTTACCTTTTCCAACAGAATTGTACAAAGTGGTCTTTGAAGTAAAGATGAGAATTCACAATAAAGCACTAACATAGGATATTTGTTTGATCCTCTACTGTATTCATGTTGGAACCTGGGATCAAATGTAGAATCACATATGTATACAGAAAAACAACCTATACCTCTTTATCATGGGTCCTCTTCTCTATTCAGGGTTTCAGATGAGTTGATGTTTCTTGAAATGTTTGTACCAATGATTTTGACAGCTACCTATATATATATATATATATATATATATATATATATATATATAAATCAGAAGCAAAGTTATTCTCCAGAAAGGCTTCAGGAAGCCCTGGGTGGTCAAGTTGTCTGCTCCATCCATGTGGTTTTGAATCTCTATTTGGCCAACGTGATTATGTCAGAAAGCTTGCCAGTAGCTTTACATTAGTCATTGTTTCTTCCTGCATCACATATAATGGCTGCCATGCATAGCCTATCATGTGCATTAAACCCACAAAACAAACAAAATGACATTAATTGATTGCCTGCAAGGCGGTAATCAAAGGTTGTGTTATGCACATAACTCATGTGGTCCTGGAATGAAGGTAAAAGTTTTTTTTGCTTTTGTTCTTAAAAAAAAGGTCAGATTTGCTTATCTTGTATCCATCAGTGTACAAGTGTTTACCTTGCCGAAGCGTACTTTTGATAAGGTATAGCTGTTGTGTGGAAAATATATGGAGTTTACTTTGGACAATACTCGAAGTTTAATGCTCTCTCTCTCTCTCTCTCTCTCTCTCTCTCTCTCTCTCTCTCTATATATATATATATATATAATTTGGTTTGTGTTTAATTTTGGTGCTGTTAACATTTTCTGACAAAATGGGCAAAGTTCAACTTCTGTAAAATCCCTTTTTAATATTATATTTTATTGTTGGGTAGAAGTTGAAAAAAGGTGCTACTTGTAAACATGAATCCCTTTTGCCAATGGAAGTACTTTCACAGCTGCTGAGAAAATAATATTATGGAAGATTAAAGAGTTAAGTGCCTGTGGTAGAGATACACGAAGAGGATGTGAACCCATTACCCAAGGTTGAGGACTGACATCATAGCAACGGGAGTTACGTGCCTGGACTGGAGATACACCAAGATCTGAACCCATTACCCAATGTTGAAGATTGACACCATGGCAATGGGAGTAGAGATACAGCAAGAGGATCTGAACTCATTACCCAGCGTTTATGAGTCTTCACTTACCAATGAACCACCATGTGGAGATGCATAATCAGCGTAAGGCAAAAAAAGAGTTTGAACAGTCAAGATATAATAGGGTTTAAGATACCCAGGATGTAACAAGCAAATGGCTACCAATATAAATGTCACTGCAAATTAGGTCATAGTGACCTAATATTTTGGAATGTACAAGTTATTCTCCTTGAGATATATCCAGATATCAATTTTGTGTATAGTTAAAATAGGGTCCATTATTCAATGTATGTTCTAAACAAATAGCTGAAACACACGTCACTTTCCTTGCAAAACTTTGGTCACATTAATGATGTGGTCTCAAGATAATTCAGTTATTCTCCTGAAGAGACATCCACATGCCACTGTTCATGATGAGATATAGTTTAAGGTAACATACCTATTTTATGAGAATAAGGAGAAATAAATCTTAAATGATGAGAGTATGTGTGTGTCTGGATCTTTAACACAGCTTTAACAATTTCAGTCATATCGCTAAGATGTTGGCAGTTTGAAGGGGAAAGCATTAGGAACAAATTATCTGGCAAATCACGACCATCTCTCAACTTTCAAAAAGAAAAACTCATTGTCTTATATATATTTTTTATTGTTACATACAGAAAACTCAATTACAACACAAATGTTTTGTTAATTATGTTTTTCAAGAATACTTACCAATCACATTAAAGTTAGAATACAAGCTTGACTACCTCTTGAATCCAGGAATTCCAGTGTTGTGCATATTTAATTTACCTTGTTAGTTAAATATTTTTTTATTTATTTTTTATTTCATTATATGCTATTATTGATAATTTGATACTATATGTTGGACTTGACTTTGTCAAAAATCAAGTTCATTTTCTACCTGACCTCAGTTATTGATTATGGCAATGTAGTAAACATGTTTATCTCAGTCTGAGTCTTGAACTTTGGAAATTCCTATGAATTGCTGGGTCTACCTGTGGTTTACTACACATTTTATAATTTTAGTAACAGACTTCTAATTATAACTAAGATTTTATTTTGTAAACATTAAAAAGTTTCTAGAAGGTTATTTTCAATTAGGTAATGTTTTTTTAGAAAATGTTAATTGTGAGCTTAGGTCAGGTGGAAGACAATATAGTCTTGTTATTATAAAAATTAATTTATTCTTTAAGATCCTTGTAGAATCAATTGTATTAATATTGTGACGAGAAGTTTATTTGAGCTGAAATGTTATTCATTCAGATTATTTATTTACTTGAAATACAGAATGCTCATCAAAAATAACATTTTTGGAAATAAAGGCTAGAATTTATACTGAAATTTCAAATAAGGATATATTCTTGGATTGTATTATTGTGATTCAACAAAAGAGTTGGTACATGAACATGACACAGGCCATCACAGGCTCATCAACACCTTCAGCATTGGATTTAATATGGATTTTCACTAAAGTTTATTCAGAATTTTAATTATTAGGACTTGTGTCTGTAATTCTATGATTATTTGGGATTTAATTTGCAACACCATTTAAAAAGTTCCTTTTTTTTTTTTTGACATTTTCACTTTGTATTCTAGGGAAATAATTTCAGGAAAACGAAGGAGAAAATTTTGAAATGGCCAAGAGAGCACTGGACTTTATTGTTACAAAGTGTACTCATTGGCAAAGCTTGTGATATTTTCATTTCATTCTCAGTACAGCAAAGTGCTGATTATGATCTGGTTAAGGAATGTATCTTGAAGGTTTATGAGTTAGTACCTGAGGCATATCAACAAGGTTTTAGGAATCGTAGAAAATCAACTGACCAAACCTATGTTGAATTTGCATGGAAAAAAGCACAATTTGATAAAAAGGTTAATAAAGATTACAAAAATCTCAGAAAACTCATATTAGTTAAAGAGTTCAAGAATTGTGTCCATAGTGACGTCAGGATTTACCTTGATGAGTATAAGGTCAAAACTAGAAATGCTGCTCTTAAAGCTGACCAGTATTCATTAGCTCATAAAGTTTCTTTTGTCACCAAGTCTTCCACTCAGCAGTCTTCTGGTAAAAAAAACTATTTCAGCCTAATACGAATATTTCCAAATTTCAAACTGACACAACTTTTAGAACTCAAGTTCTGTTAAGACCGGTAAGAAGTCCTTATCTCTTCCTATGTGTACCTATTACAAGAAGAAAGGGCACATTATTTCTGATTGCTACAAATTGAAAAATAAGCAATAGAATCACGACAGACCTATTCCAAATGTTCTTATTTCTAAGAGGTCATGTACTGAAAGCATTACATTTGTTGGGTCAGACAAACTCCAGTCTGATTTTATTATCGAGAATTATGGACAATTCATGTCGAAGGGTTCTATATCACTCATTAGTGATTCTGCCAGTCCTATCCCTATTAAAATTTTAAGGTAAGCAGGAGCCTCTGTCTTTTATTATCAGGTGCTTTGCCTTTTTCTGAGAGGTCTTCTTCTAATGCGAGTGTTCCAGTTTGTAAGTTAGTCATCAGACTTAGTCTCAAGACCTGTGAGAGTCAGAACAGCATCATCTTTACCCATTGAGAGTATTCATTTATTACTAGGCAGTGATCTAGCTGGAGATGAGGTTTTGGTTAATCCACTTGTAACTGACAAGCCTTCTTTGGATCAGAAAGTCGATCCTATTGAAAAAGAAATCCCTGATTTATACCCACTTTGTGCAGTTACCAGAGCTATGGCAATGAAATCTCTTGAGAATGATGTTGATCAGGAAATTATTCCTTTAGCTGACACATGTATTGGCCAGGCTTTTGATGGGGTCACTTTTGTTCCTCATTTGGATCAATCAAAAGGTATTGATCACAGTGATCCTCTCTTAACAACTCATTCTCTTTATTTCAACCAGGGTGATAAGCTACAATCACTTGTCGTCGAACTGGAAAAAGATCTTGAGATCTTCTGTTTGTTTCAGACAGCTATTAGTGAAATTTAAGCCAAAGAAGTACCTGTTTGTTATTTTGCTAAAAAGGGGGTCCTTATGAGAAAATGGAGACCACCTGAGGTACCTGCTTGTGATGAGTGGTTGGTCAACTATAAGATTTTAGTTCCAAAATATTATATACAGGAAATTTTTAGTTTGGCACATGACACTCGTTTGGCTGGCCATTTTGAGATCAATAAGACTTATCACAAGATCTTGATTCGCTTTACTGGCCAAAAATGAAAAGTGATGTTTGTAAAATACTGCAGATCTTGTCACACTTTGTCAAATGGTAGGAAAACCCAATCAGAAGATGCCTATTCCTGCATTTGACGAACCATTTAGCGAATAATGACAGACTCTGTCACTGCCCTACCTAAGACCAAGTCAGGCAACCAATACTTTTTGACTGTAATGTGTGTCTACAAGATTCCCAGTGGCAATTCCTTTGAGGAATATTAAAACTGAAACAACAGTAAAAGCTTTGATAAAGTTTTTATTACACAATTTGGCCTGCCCAAATTTGTCCAAATTTGATCTAGGGTCAAATTTTATGTCCAGAATTTTCCAGCAAGTTATGTATGAATTAAGCATCAAGCAATTCAAGTCAAAAGCGAAATTAAGGTACGACAGAATTAGAATATAAAGAACTTCTAAGTCTGGTGATAAGAGTTCAGCTTTTCTTCTCATTCTTCAAGATTTTCTTCTGGTTAGGTATTATGGCCTTTATAAAGTCAGAAAGAAAATGAGTGAGTTAAGTTACTATAATAGTACTCCTGGGATGTAAAAATATTAAAAGAGTACTGGTATGTTCATAGAGATGGACAGGTTAATCATGCAATCAGTTTAGTTGTATCTGTTCCACACACTGAGGATTTAAGCAATGGAATGCAACCAGACTAGTAACTTTGGAGTAACCAATCTTCGGAATTGAGAATTTATGAATAATGTTGGACTTGACCTTGTCCAAGATCAAGTTCATTTTCTACCTGACCAAAATTTTTGATTTTGGTTTTGTAGTAAAGATGTTTATCTCAATATGAGAAATGAACTTTGGAAATTCCCTATGAATTGCTCAGGTTACACGTTGTTTACTATACTTTTTACATGTTTTATATTATTGGTTTAGTAACAGACTTTTAATTATAACCAAGATTTTATTTTGTAAACATTAAGAAGTTTCTAGAATTTTATTTTCCATTAGGTAATGTTTTTTTTTAGTAGAGAAAATGTTAATTGTCACCTGAGGTCAGGTGGAAGACTATATAATCTTGTTACTGAAAAAATTATTCACTTGTGTTTAAAGATCTGAGCAGAATAAATTGTATTCACGTTGTAACCAGAAGTTCATTTGGACTGAAACTTTATTTATTCAGATTATTTATTTACTGGAAATACAGAGTGCTCATCAAAAATATTCTTGGAAAGAGACTTGAATTTGTAATGAAATTTCAAATAAGGATATGTTCTTGGATTGTATTATTGGATCCAACAAAAGAATGTTGGTACATCAACATGACATGGGCCACTGCAAGCACATGTACACCTTCAGCATTGGATCTAATTTGGATTTCCACTAAAGTTTATTCAGAACTTTACCATAATTATTAGGACTTGTGTCTGCAATTCTAGGATTATTTTGGATTTAATTTGCAATACCATAAGTTCTTTTTTTTTATATTTTCACTTTGTATTCTAGGGAAATAAATTATTTGTTGAATTTTACAAAGCTTGTTGCTTCTCACTCTTTTCTATTACTTGTTTTAAGACTATGCAGTCGTAATACCAGAAAGATTAAAATGTTGTCTTTCATGTTTATAGACTATACCATACCAAGGGAAGAAACTCATCTCCATTACTCCCTCTTACCAATACAAAGTGGTACTAATAGTGAACCAGTTTAAGATGAGTGATACATCAACATGCTTGCATTTGCAGGGAGAAGTGGAAGTAGTAAACCTACTGGTAATGTGACTTTTTTGTTTTAACAAAAAGTCAACAAACTTTAACAAGTATAGAAATACAATCACAGATACTCCCAAGAAATGTTACCATTTGCTTGTGTACACTTTGTTGAAGGCCACTGTTAATTGTACTGGGGGGCACCAGATGGCCGAGTGTTCTAAGGCACTTGCCTTTACAGATCAATGACATCTCACCTCTATCTACATGGGTTTGAGTCTTGGGCATAACGTGAAAAAGGTTACCCATAAGTTCCAATGGGTCAGTGGTTGTTCTTGGAGTTTTCCTGGGTTCTTCCTCAATTAGATCTACTTTCCAGCCAAGTATAGTCTATCATGTGCTGAAAATGGCATTCAACCCAGAACAACAATAACTTGTACTGCAGTGATTGCTTTAATAGGCTTGCTACCAAAGCACTTAGCCTTGGTAATGGGTAAGAATTTCTTTCCTTTTTACATCTGGCATATAAGCATGAAAGGAATTTTTCTGTTCTGGAGTTGCTCGATTCAAGAGGTAGTGAAGACTATATTCCCAACATTTATGTGATTGGGGAACATATATGAAAGAGAAATATTCAGTACCAATACATGGCTATTGCAAACACAAGACAAAATGCCAGTAAGCAACAATATCAATTAATGGGCTGAATATACTCTGACATTGTCAAAGTACTCAGTAACACATAAATTACACAAATAAATTGAACAATGATGAAACATCAATTTCATGAATTAAAATTCCTGAACATCAGATAATTTCTAAAACTATATCTTGATCCAATGGTTTTAGGTTCTTATCTATAGCATATCAATTTCTGCCTCCTTTTTATGTTGTACAGAATTTTTAAGAATTTTTAAACATTGCTCTAATTGGAATTAAAAGCAATGAACCCTTCATAAAGTCTTTTTACATAACTAAATAAGCTACTGATGCATATCATATATGCATGTATTTTTATTTTTTACCATATTTAACAGGGAGCCTTGATGGCTCAATGGTTCCTGTGCCACTTGTGAACCAAATGGTGGAAGTTCAACATCTCACCAGTCCAGACCAGGTTGGCTGTCACTGTCCTCTTTTTAGCAAGGCACTTTGCTTAAATTGTCATGGTGTAATGTAATCATTCATGTGTTCCATAAAGCACCAAACAATCAAAATGAAACCATACTTAACTAACATAATAGATGGCAAAATGCTAGTATTTCATACAGGATTCAAATTACTTACATGCAAGCTAACATATCATTTCAAAAATAGTAATTAGAGAGGACAAGATGTATAATTATGAAATGCCATACAAACTATCTTTCAAGGATCACATATACAGTACCATTTGAAACTGGGTGTATTAATTAACAGTATATCTGCAATATGATAAAATACAAATTTGGTTTGGTTTCCACATTAAATCTGCACAAGTATATACAACAGAAGATTAACACCTATTAAAGACTGCAGTTGGTGTCTATGAAGCCAGATGGAAAAAAGACAAATACAAGATTTTACAATTTAATTCCAGCAGCAATGTTATAAATTACTAGTATGCCTAACATTTTGCTTCACAGATGCAAAAAGATGCTGAATTGTGTATCTATGTCTAATTATATTCAGTCATCCACAATTATAATTTACCTCTCAGAATAAGAACTGTTTTTTTCACATTTTAAGATGCTCATTAAATGTACAATTATCATTGTTTAGCACATCAAATAATAAATTCTCAAGTTGTGATTGTTCAAATATAGAAATTTATATTAGGATAGTACCCATTACCTTTTAAATCATGGATACTCTACCTGACAACAGTCATTATAATCTATTACAGTGTATGCTACTGCCACAAACAAACATTATGTGACATCATGTGATGTACTAAATTAGTTATTACCTTCTCCCTTGGGAACTGTTCTCCTACAGTGTTGTCTGATAGAGGAGTGACCTCGCCTTTGGCATGGGTACTATATCCCATCAGACAACTCTTGGTGTGCAGAGATGGCAATAATAAAATATTATATCACTAGTCAATGAACTTTTAATATTTATGTTAATAGTCAGGTCTTGTTACAAGGACATTAAATGCATTGAGACTAGTGTCAAGATTCCAATGGAAATTTTAATAGGAATAAATGTGCTCAGAGGTAAATGTTATCCTTATAATAGAATATTCAGCTTCCAACTTGGACACCAATTTCCTGGAAACAAGCAGGCATATTTCCTTTATATATTGTTCTTTACAATGACACTCTTACCCCTTGTGATTGCATGTCTACAGAAATATGCCTGAAGATAATAAGAAAATATTTCGACATAAATCAGTTTTTTATGTAAATATGTAAAGACATGTATGCGATATTTAAAAATGATATTTAATATGAAGTCCAGATTATATTTCCGACTCTTGACTATATCATATTTGTACATGCTGGTTTCACTGATAACACAATGGTGATTAATACTCTTAGCCAGAATATTTATGATATTTATGACTTGATTATTGATAGCTTCTCTAAAGCCTATATGAGATCTCTCACTTGGGTACTGTAATAAGAATTGACAGAACTAATTGTTAGCTACAGGATGGGATGACAGTAATATGCCAGACAGTAAAAACAAACTGAAATAAAATGAAGGCTTTGAAGATATCAATTCAGAAAAAATTTAAATGATACGTGTACACTTTTAATTCTTCTTCAGAAGTTTCATTCAGGGACATCTGAATGTGGCCTTAAAGATCATCCAATAAAATTGTGCATCCTTTACCAGCAATACAGTGGTAAATGGAATTTAGAATGATACCTCATATCCACAACACTTTCTTATACAGTTAAAACCCCAGTGTCACCATTTATCATAAATTTCATCATTCTTCCAATCTAACTGAAGTTTGGAAGGAAGGAAATGATGTGTTAAAAAATTATCTGACATAAACTGTTCTTTGAAATAATCGAGATGTTAGGTTTAAATGATGTTCAAATATTCAGTTTAGAATTAAGAGGTGCCAACCCTTAATACAGTCACCCAAGTCACTTGTAATTCAATTCTTTTTGGGATTGCTCCAAAAGCAGTGATGTGATACATTCAACAAATTCCATTAGTGACTAATCTAATAATAACAACATTTGCAAGGGGCGAAAAAACTGATTTAAGAGTGAATGAAGAGTGGCAGGCTCACTTTTTTAAATTGGCTCTGAGAAGCAAAAGCACCCATTAGATAAAGATAAGACAGGTGAATACTGGTTATCAATTGGGATGCTGGATTAATCTGAATGGTGACAATCTGATGGAGTGTGGTGTTTATAATTGTGACATCAACACATCTTGTGTTTACAACTATGACATCATCACATCTTGTGTTTACAACTGTGACATCATCACATCTTATGTTCCAGTTTTCAACTGAGATTGGTTGACCCATGGATGTTGCCAATCAACACTGGATAAGATCATACACATGTAAAAAATGGCAGTGTTTCTCAGTTCGATGGAGAAATTACATGGCTCATAATTTGATGAAATGTCAATATTATCTGATTTCAACGGAACCCAATGATGTTTAGGACCAATATCTTGTCAAGATTCAGTATTATTCAGATGATTTGGCACGCATAACTTTCTGTGTGTAATGGCAGCATTGGGACTTTAAACGTACCTAATATGTAAATGTATTAAAACATATAATGCCATTTTTTTCTGATTATTTCCACTTCTGTTAATAAATAGCAAACTGCATGCATAACCACTTACAAATTCTTAATCTGTACATAAGTATGAGAAACATTTATGATATCTAAAGTGGTTTACATGCTGATATAATTTTTATGACATCGCGTTTTACTTGGGTGTATTGTTACAGTGGTATGAACTTGGATGTAAAATCATAAATGACTTGGTAGTGACTTTTGTCTTTTATTATATGACGAAAAAGACAAAATTGCACATAATTTTAATAATCACAATAACAGTTCTGTGAGAGAAAATCATAAAGTCAACAAAAAGTATATGGGACCTTTGGAAACTTTTAGCAATTTTTGACCTGCCATAAATCAGTAGTGCTGACTTCCTGTTGCAGAACACCAACGTGCTCTTATAGGTGTATCATACTAAAAAATTCCACTCACCAACATACCCTTGTCAGTGTGTATGTCATACGAATGCAAAGTTTGATGAATTTTCAAATACACGTACAGATATTATTTTATGGACAAACAATGACAACTTACTTTCTGTGCAGAAACCCTAAACTTGGATAAACAGTAAACTAAGAGCAGCACAAGAAAATGTACACCAACCATAAACATTTGGAGTGATTTTGGATTGCGTAGACCCTTAGCTATGTAACAAGAAATGTTTTTAAAAAGTTTGAGGGTCCAATGTTTTGCAAGTGATCATATAAAAGCAACTGCATGATAACAAGATTAGACTGTAATGATGTCTCATTACACTGAAATATACATTACAGTGGTCCCCTATTGAATGCCCCACCTCACCCCACCCTTAATCAGCAGTCACCTACTTTTATGACCACTGAGTTTGTTTTCAAAAGTACCCCTCAAAGATGGCCACCCCTTTCACACTACCACTGTCAGGCATATTAGTGCAAAAAATGTCAAATTTGCCCCTCATGAGTGGCCACATTTTTCCAACATGCCAAAAAAGAATCAAACTTTGATTCATACCAAAAGGTAAGTAATCTGATGATCCATACTGCTGTGTGATCCTCAGGTTTTGTCATCTTGATAGCTGCTGGTTATTATTACTGACAATAATTGCCAACATTAGTGTTGCTCACAGCTTCCATTAGATGTAGTATTTTTCGCCTTGAGCATTAGTGGCTATTATTACTGACAATAATTATCAAGATTAGAAAAGCTAAAATCTCTGATGCACTTATTTGTTCAGCACAGATCTGCATGACATGAAAATGGTTAACAACTGATGCAGCTTCTCCCACATATAGAAAAGAAATGTAAATTCATTAGAGTAACAGACTATGACCAGTGAATCACATGAAAAGATCATTTCCTTTATAAACATAGGGCATTTCATTGAAATGCAAAAAATTGTTTTAACAGTGATATAGTTGGCAACACAAGAGGAAATTACTGTGAATGGTGTGTCACTGAGGAAAAGAAAACATCAATTTTGAAGAAAAAGTGAAGTAATTCAGCTCCATAAAAAAGGGGGAGAGTTTGAGGGTGCTTGCCAAAATATTTGATGTTGGAAAGATTCAAACAACACCATAAAAGGTCCTGCAGAAGTGGGAAGATGGAATGGACAGAGAAAGAAAGACTGTTAGAGAGATGATTGTACCTTGATCTAAACGACAAGGTTTTCAAATGATTTTGCACAGCCAAGAACACGATACAGGTTGAGTGATTGAAGAAAAGGCAACATTACGACATCTTAAAACATACTGATGATTATTCATACACTGATTTTTTAAATGATGTTAGTAACAGTTGGTATCACATCGATTTCACAACTTGAATGTGAGTTTTAGATGAAAATATTAAATGTTTCAGAATTAGTTGTGACTTTCTTACTTCAGAAGTAATTACTACTCACATATGTGATCCCCTTCTGGCAAGGCCACCTTTCTGCTGCAGAAGGGGTGACCTTATTGGAGGGGGACCACTGTATGGCATTACAAAAAAAAAAAAAAATCACCTTAACAGAATCTTATCTGTAATTTGAATAGTTTGTCCAAGTCCTGGGGACATAAGCAGTGGACACAATGGCTACTGACTGAAGGTTGAGGGGCTGACCCTGTGTGCTGCTGACCCCTGGCTGTGGGCTCAGTGACTGTTCTGCATCTACAACCTGAGCTGTCCCATTTTGCTGGACCTGCCCTTGGGGTGGAGCTGCAGAGACTATCTGAACAGGTAGTGCCCCCTGGGCAGAGGTGAAGTGGGCATGGGACAAGGCCTGACTGAGATGGGCAAGCTCAATTGTGGAGTGTGTTCCAATGTGGCCAGTTGGTGCCTGGATCTGAACCATTGTGGGTGGACCATGCCCAAGTCTAGCTGACAGATGATACGTCTGGTCCCCTGCTGTCTGTCTGTACTCCTGCAGTGTTTGTGTAAGCTCACTCATCGCCTGCGTCAAAAGATCTGCAGCTTGTATCTCATGTGGCTGACCATGACTTGACTGAACAACTCCATCATGATCAAAACGTTCAACTACATGAATCGTTGTTGTCCCATCTTGGGAAGATTGGGGCTCCTGTTGAGGCTGGACTTCATCTTTGAACATGGGCTTGCGACGTTCCTGAGCTGGGGGCACCAAATGGGTGTGTTTCTTTCTTTGATGCTGGGTCAACTTGGCCTTGCTAGCATACTGCTTATGGCAATACTCACATCCATGTGGCATTGTTGTAATGCTCCCAACTGTCTGGGAAAATGTTGGATTCGGCAAATGATGATGAATGTCATCCAAAACAAGCTTTTTACGGCTACTCAGTGGAAGATCTGCTCCAGGATGGTTTTTAATAATATGAGCCTTTCTCTTTGAGCTGGATTTATAAACTTTGTCACAGTATTGGCAGTAGTAGTCACGCTGGGTCTTTAGGATAGGCAGGTTCAGCTCCGGTACAGAGTCTGGCTTCACATCTGGGTGCTTCTTAGCCAGATGGTTCACCAGCATACCCCTACGTTTGAATCCCAGCAGACACAAATGGCATTTGTAAATAAACCTGTGATAATCTGTTGGTGACACCTTTGGAATAAATTTTTTCAATGGTTTCTCGGCTTTGGCTGCGTCTTTGGCTTCACGTTCTTCGGAGTGCATACGCCTAATATGTTCCTTTAGTTTGTCTTTACGTTTGAATTGTCGGCCACATGTTTCACACATGAATTCACGATGAGATGAATGCCTAAGCATGTGAAGCTTTAGTTTGTCTGGACGTGGGAAAACTTTCTCACATTCAGGACATGGATAGCATCTGTTGGAATGAAAGCCTCTAATATGTTTCTTTAGCACCAAAAATTCTGAAAATTTTTTATTACACTCGGGACATGTGAATTTGCCTTCCTCATTAGTATGGACAATACTGTGTTCTCTCATTGCAATGGTTTGATCAAAGCCTTGATGGCAGATTGGGCATTCATAGTACTTCTTTTCACTGTGAGTTTTCATGTGGCATGCTAAGGCTGAATTATTCATGAAGCGTTTATAGCAAACTTGGCATTGTAGAGGTTTATCATCTTCGTTTCCATGACACAGAAGATGACGCTGAAGTCTGTCTACGGATGTAAATGATTTCCAACATCTTTCACATTTGAAAGGTCGGTGATAATTAATCTCTTTACTTTTTGATTTACCATGCTCAGCTGCATGATCAATTAGATCTTTTTTGTTATCAAACTGCATGTGACATACTGGACATGCAAGTCTGTACATCTCCAATGAAACAACCTCTGTCCCATCCTCCATCACCATTGTATTGTCCTGAATCTGAAGATTGCAATTTTCTGCTGGCTGGTATGTCAACTTACGAATTTCATCTAGACCAACATCCTCTGCAGCATGGGTTAAAGTATGCAAATTCAGGAGGTTAGAATGGTCAAAGGTCAGGTCACAATGAGTACACACCCACTCATTCCCTCCACTATTTGTTCCAGTTTGCCTGTATAAAGACTGTATATTACGCCGCATAGCTTGACTGTCATGCCGCTTCTGGTATTTCTTCAAGGTTCTGAAAGTAAAAGAAACATTATTAATAGTATGATGCTAAATAGTATTTTACAAAATGGTGCAAGAAAATACATAAAACTGGTGAAGTTCATAATATGGTAAGATATAAGACTACTCAATAATTTATATCCAAATATAGTTCAAACTGAAGTGAGTTGGACCAGAGAAAGTAAGACAAAGTAAAGTAAATGGCATCACTGGCATCAGGGTAATATGACCAACTCAATCACATTTGACATGCAATTCAATGGGATTTTGGCCTGGATGAGACTTTGTTTCATTTGATCCATTTTCAAATACAGATATTTGAATATTTTGTACAGATATTTTTAATGAAATCGGGATTGGAAACTCAAAATTAAATTCAGAGGTCACCATGCCTGAAATAAACCAGGAGCAAATTTTTTTGCATGGAATATGAATGATATTATACAGAATATTACTGTGGTAACAAGATGCAGATCCAAGTATTCTCTTAATTCTAACACAACCCAGTAAGCCATTCTATTTTGACAATGAATCTGCTGAGTAAACATTTATGCCGCTACTAACAATTTATTGAAGCTTTTTGTGTCAAAACAGCAAGTACATCAAAACCAATGCTATTTCTAGATCATTTAATGGTGTCATAAAGCAGGTACAAATCGTATTTATTGAAGACAAATACTTCATAAATGTGTTTGCTTCTGTAAATAAACCTGTAGAATATTTAAAGGTATAAAAAGCAATGCTGTCCTTATTGTTCATGTCATAAAACCTGTCAAGAACCATATGTCTATTGATGATTATACTTCAAGATTAATTTGATTTTGTTGTTAAAAAATACATCATCACTTAATGGATCATGATTATCGTTATTCTCATAAAAATGAACCTTTTCCAAGTAGCACTGTAACATATGAGAGTACTCCAAAATGATGATCTATATCATTCTGTTGCTTAAAAGTATCAAAATTGTTGTATTCAAATAGCTTACATGACACTGTCAGGGATTTGTTTTCCTATCCTTCCTAACCATTGTGGAAATGAGGTAAATTACTCAAGCTTCACAGCCAGACTCATAAAAATGATTCTTGTATTTATAGCTCTAAAGACGAATTTAAGACATTTTGTTAACAAGGTACTTCATGTGAATACTTAGTTCATATCACCATCTAAAATTCATAGGGTCAAATAGGTATATCCTTCCAGTATTCTGAAAAACTACTTTTTCAGGTATCCTTTCAAACAATAAATACATTTTCAAATGAATTCAAGAGATGTTCTTTATGTTCCTCTATTTATTTTATTTAACATGTAAAGGAAGTAATATAAGCCAGTTCCATACTCACTTGTTGAGATAAATATTTGTAGACCTTTTCTTCCAGTGGTAGGTGGAGGGACCAGGCATCTCTGAGGACACATCCTGTAAAGTTGAAAGAATGTCTTAAAATATCAAAATATTAAAACAACCAGCATACCATGAAGTCAAAGTAAATTTTGAAAGACAAAACCTTCTGTATTATCCTCAGGTACCTAGAACTATTCCATCTTTATTTTCATAGGCTCTGTGTAAATTGGCCAGGAAAGCCTAATTTTATATAAACATTCATAATGCATGGTAAAAAACTGATAACCAGTCAGACCTTTTATTGCAATCTTTTTTCTGAGATATGAAAATGTGGTTGATGCTAGATAAGTGGTATTACCTGACCAAAATATCTACAAAAAGAACACATCTGACTGACTAATTTTCTCCCTGATCACATTATACTGCCACTAAGCATTCACAGGGTACTTTAAATTTTCTGAGCAGTTACATATTTTTCTGTGTATTAGCTGATACGTTTTGCCTCAAAGAAATCACTTGATTTCTACTCCACTTCAACCTGTACATCACATAACATGTAAAACCTCAACATAACTATTTCTGTTACATAGAAAATTTGACAATGTAGTACAAATGTACGCCATGCACAGCTGGTGCTAATGGCAAGTGATACAAATTGGGATGAAAAACGTACATGTTATTATTATTGGAAATACTTTTTGTACTGGATGATATCAGTTATTTAAACATTTCTTTATAATCTCTGCAGATTCAATTACTAACACCTATATAATCTATCTTATGTCCATCCACTGTCATTTTTGAAACACCCAATTATAACATCAACTGCTTTAAAACAATATCAGAAACTGTTGTCTTTGTGTTGGAGTTTATAAAGTGCTTCAGATGAGCAAGTAGACATTGTCACTGAAGCATGCTATCTCAAGGCCTGTTGCTAGTGAATGGAGGAGGGTTCATGAGAAAAATCTGCAGAAAAAAAAAAACATGCTTGCTGAGATAGAGCAAGGACAGTAATTAATTAATATTTCTTTATTCAGGAAACTTGCCATTGACAAGAACTCATTACAACATTAAAGCTCATGAAATCTTATGATCCTCAAGAGAAGGTGGCATCACTAAAGAAAACTTTAAATGCAAATGCTGTAAATGTGTCACAGCTTAAGGATGATATACAAGAATTCAATTTGTGACTAAAATCTCTTGAATTAAGAAGTGTAGATCAAGAAAAGAAGCCAGATCCAGGAAAAGTAACTTGCAGCTTTGTGGAAATCCCTAAATAGCCCAAGAAGACTGCTCTCTAAGTTGAGCATCATGTGAATCAAGTAAATCATGTGAATTTAGCATCTACTTGTGATGTGTGTTTTTTTAATGATGTGGAGGTAACTATCCGCAAGATTCAAACATTTAAAAGTTTGCAGATGGGGTAAGAAGGATTACCCAAATTACATTAATATGACATAATGAGGGCTGTGGTGCAAGTATAAAGGCCTTACAAATAAATATGGAGAGTAAAATTTGAAAATGAAGTATTCTGCCAAAATTATAATCATTGGTGCCATAGTTGCGGATCCTTTCCCTAAATGGAGGTTCTTTATACAAAAACTATATATGCTGAACACAGCAAAGAACATGACAGATTCTACCTGAAGTGAGCCTCTACTAAGTGAATCCCCATACTACAGAGGTAGAACAACCAAACGGAATATGCAAAGTCTAACAATATCATAGATCCAAACAGGCCTCAAGTGCTTGAAGAAGCAGCTGTGGATGAGAAGAGTGATCCAACTGCCACTGGTGATGAAATACCACATGCTACATCACCAATGGGTGATCCTCTGGATCCTGTTTATGTCAGTACTATTCAAAAAGCTGGTCTGTTGCTATTATGAATAAAGGTCATGAGAGACTGCATTTCATGCTATTATGAATAAAGGTCATGAGAGACTGCATTTCATGCTATTATGAATAAAGGTCATGAGAGACTGCATTTCATGCTATTATGAATAAAGGTCATGAGAGACTGCATTTCATGCAGGATCTTGCAACCAAACATACTAGTACACTTTAAATGGTAGACTTTAAGACTGTTTTCAAAATTAGGCATTTATTCTGTGCACTATTCAATTTTAATGTAGATATTTCTGAAAGCTTTTTTTTCCATTGGACAAAGAAAAACCAAGCTGTTGAATGGGATGTCCATGGCAGTGTTATAAAAAATATCTATTATGGATAACAAAAGATAAGTCTGGAATAAAGAGTCAGATGATGTTAAAATTGAAATCAAACTGTTCTTCATTTTCACTGAAGTATTTTTCTTATTCTTTATAATGATTCCCCAATAGTTAGTCATTTGAATGATATGAAAACACTTGATAAGCTTTATAACACTACTTGAATCAAAATAGTGATATTACATTTGTAAGAAATTTTATAAGCTCTAAAGATGAATACCAAGCTTGAATGTGATGATAGGCATTTAGATTATGTCAGGATTATAGTGCTGATGTATGCATCAAGCCATGTGTTTCCAAAGATAGAACATGGTTTAACGTCAGTAACAGTCTGTTATTACAATTATGCAAGAGCATGAGCATCCAGATTTGGAACCATACATCTGGGTTACATAATGGTATGGGTGAGTTTAAATGTAAAACGCTGAAAGTCATAACACCAGTCTTATTTTGATACTGATTAATTCTCTATTCCTAAAAAATGTGTGTGGCACAACTCCTTGGAAGGCTCTGTATCTACCTATTTTGAATGTGAGTACAACAGCAAAATTTAATAATATTCCAAAATATATGATGAATAATTACAGCAGTGTTACTGATGCAATTTATTCTTGCTGTAATTTCAGCCAGGTTAGCTGTGATATTTCAAGCAAAGAACTGAGTCTAAAAAAAAATTAATCTAAATCACCTGCATCACTGAATATAAGGAGCAAAATGCTATATGTTAATCGAAGCATGGCTTTATAATACCAAAGAATAACAAAATTAAAACCAGATGAATACGCTGTTACCTTGATCAATACATTTTTCATCAGCTGAAATATATATTGTTGCCATAATGGACACTCTTGAATAATATATTGTATGAGGGTATCTTTTCCAAGTGACTGGTCAAAGGGGTATAAAGTCCCAAGTTATAAAAAATTAATTATGCAAGAGGTACAAATTACATTACATAGATATAACTCTTACAGGCACTGGGTAAATCATTTACATCTTTAACAGCAGGCTCATTACTGGTCGACAATGCATAGTGTATACATTGAACATCAGTGTGGTTTTAGAACTGGTATGTGTACCACTAACAATATCTTTGTGTAGCCAAACTTGATAACACATTTTACAAATAGGTATAAAAACTTTGTTTATCCATTTGACTACACCAATGAACATTTATTATATGTTTATACAACACGGAATAAGTGGCAATGTACCAATCAACCAAATCATGGTTTTTATAATTGTAATTTGTCAAACTCTTTCATGTGTACTATCGGTGTTAAGATGTGGAACAAGTTCATCACCCTTTGTTTTCTATGAACAGATGGTTATATATATGTATTCATTCAAACTGACAAGATGACAGGTACACTTGCAGAAAGCTTTTACCTTTGTTGTCTTCAATAACTTGTTTGCTCTCTGGGCAAGTGATGCTGCAGGACGTTTTCTTTTCTGTTTGGACACTCCTTTCTGCTGCTGAGATAGAGGCTCTGAATCGCCTTCTTTTTCACTGATTCCCTCATCATGGGAAATCAGATGCTTCTGCAGAGCTTTTCAGAGAAAAATTACCAGGAAATGCTTATACCTTACACTTATTGTTCAAAAGCATCTTAAATCAGAACAAAACAGAAGCATGTATTATATATAATTCACTAGTTTTCATATGGTACCAATATTTTCTGAATCTATGGTTAATACAAACAACAGTTTTAAGAATGCTGCAAACAATTATGTTTCTATGGATACAAAAGGACAGCCACAAATCCACAAATTTAAGTACCATTGAAATGTCATTGTTCCTAAAACCACCCCAAACTGATACCCATCAAAATAAATGATATCACAATAAATTTTTATCCCTGCATCATTAAATCTAAAGATATATCTCTAGACATTTAATTAAGCTGCTACACTGTCATTCTCATATAACCTAGAATGCATTGGAAAAGTTGAGATTGGCCCATCTTCATCCCCCAACAACCCTTTGCTCTACTTCAGGAAGTTACAAATTCTAGAAGAAAAAAAAAGATTCAAGTAGTATTGTATAGTTTCAAGAAGGTACTTCTAGCAATGTAGGAAGGAAATATACTTAAAAGCAAAAGTGTATATGACCATGGATGGCATACAATGACAGAACCAATCAGGTGTACTGGTGTGTGATGAGGGGCAACTGACCCAAGTGTTACAATTTGTTGGCAGAAATAAGGTTAATTCTTACTCCATGGATTTCCCATACCAATGATTAATAATTTTCTCTCATATATATATATATATATATATATATATATATATATGTATGTGTGTGTGTGTGTGTGTGTGTGTGTGTGTGTGATATGTAATGTAGCCATGTGGGATGGTGCTATCTCTCATTTATATACATGTGCAATAATATGTGCTGTGTAAGGCAACCATGTGGGATGTGGCTTTCTCTCACCAGTAAATGTATGACTGTCTATGTGAGAAAGTCATGTGAAATATGCTGATCCAACAGGAGTATGAACAGACACCATAAACAATTTTATAATGCTTCTGACATCATGAATGCCTGCAATGTTTCTGCAGTTATAATGTACACAAAACTAAAAGCTGAAAATAGGTCTTTTCTGTCCATATCATATAGACAAAAGGCAATATCTCTCACACACTAAGTCTCCTTGCCACCATTAGGTGTTGCCAGTTTTTAAGCTGAGCAAACTACCACAGAAGAGGCTCACAATGTACAGTGGATGGGAGGGTCTTTTAAGTAATTTGACTGGGTAAGTATTCTTGGAGAAGCATAATTTATTAGAAAAATTTCCTTCTCCTTTGAATACAATCCCTGATCATATTAACATTAGGAGAATCGGTAATAGGAGGAAGGAATGCAGAGTATCCTATCTAAACCTTGGGTATCTTTCTAGGCAAGAAAGATTGGATTGCTTATGTGATTGATATACCACTCTCCTACTCAAAGCAACATAGCCTATGTTCTCGTGAACTGTGACCACTCTGTTAGGTAAAGATGATGATTACTAAAATCTTCCTGTCAAAATTCAGTGTCAAATCGAGCAAAGCTATGAGGCTGTTTTAGTTTAACTGGGACTGGTCATTTGGGCCACAGGACCCACCAGATCCAGGTTTTGTCTCTGTGGAACTAAATCTGAGAGATAAAAACTGGAGAAGGTTGACTGCAAGTCAGCCAACAGATTCTATGATGTCTTGGTCAAAACTCAGCTAAACCTTGGAAAACTAATTCTTTTACAATTTGAAGGTAATATTATAAGTTTGGTCTAAAGTCCAATTTGTATTCATGCATATTTTTTAATGTGAAAGTTCCATTTCTGACTGCTATTTGGTTGAGAATTTCTAAAGTGCCTTTCAATGAATAAAACATACTAATTTTGTAATGTTTATTTCTTGTCATTTGTATTATATTGCATTTATGGAGTTGGAATGCAAATTCAAAACTGGACTTCAGTTAGAAGAAAAATCAATTATGGTGTACATGTATTGTGTTTTTTTTAAATTACATCTCAAGCTGATAAAAAAAAAAGCATTTTTTCTTACTCCAAAATGCCTGGCTTACAGTATAGATTATTAAAAGTAACTGATAATGTATGTGAAAAAGACAACAGAAATGTGTTTGAGGATCGCAAATGCTCCATCATAGTGCAAGAAAACTTATTTAAATGCAAAAATAGATGGATTAATGAGCATAACACCTTACGCCCCTACCAGATTCATAGAGGAACACATAAATCTTGGCAAAAATTTAAAATTTTCCTGTGATGAAGGGATGAATTTCCCACATCTAATAATATATACATACCAACAGCAGTCTTAAACCTCTTTGAACATTCAAAGCAGGGAAACTTGCACTCTTGTTGGTCTAAAACTAAAAGAACATTAAAGAAATATTAAATGACAAACATAGAATGCAGTAATAATTTTTACAAGTCTGATATATCTTAATCTTAATCAAGAGCACAATACTTTTTTAAACATAAACTGTCATAAAATGTGCTCATGAAACATGTGATGTGGTCTCAAGATTAGCTGTAGATATAAAAAGGCACAATATCATTACCCCATGATCTAAGGAAATAACATCATTACCCCATCAGATCCCAACAAGGGGCATGATCTAAGGGCAGGAATACCACAGGAAGTAAAGGAAGTATGTAATGTTTTGTTTTTTATATATTCCAGAATGGGTGCAAATTTGCATACAAAGAAACTATAACCCCCAAAAGTATGACTTTTTGACCTAATGGCTGCATAAAAAGGTACGACTCAAAGAGCAGAGGTACATGGTAATAGGTAAGATTGTGATGTCATTAGTTCCAATATGCACCAAATTATTGAACTCATGGCCCTATCCAGAGATATAACAATGGAATAATGGTGGGGTAGAATGAACTAAATTCTTGAGCCATGGCCCTGTATAGAGATATAACCATGGAATAATAGTGGGATAGAGTAGACTGATTTCTTGACCCATGGCCCTGTATAGAGATATAACCATGGAATAATAGTGGGATAGAGTAGACTGATTTCTTGACCCATGGCCCTGTATAGAGATATAACCATGGAATAATAGTGGGATAGAGTAGACTGATTTCTTGACCCATGGCCCTGTATAGAGATATAACCATGGAATAATAGTGGGATAGAGTAGACTGATTTCTTGACCCATGGCCCTGTATAGAGATATA
>JAECUM010020343.1:0-40034 GCA_016617855.1 Megalonaias nervosa | reverse complement strand
ATATATATATATATATATATAGATTTGATGTTCAAAAATACGTCAAATAGTGCCAAGATTCAAACACATCTGCTGTCTTTGTTATATTAACGTACTCACATACTTTTGAGTTCGTATTAATGTATAATGATCCGGTGAGTGATTTTTGTTTGTGTTCTGCCACTTTTCCTTTAGAAACTATCGATGTTGTAAGGAGAATACTTGTATGTGTACATTTTTCCTTTCACCATCTCATCACACATATAAATAATAGAGAACCTGCCTACACTCACCTTTTTGTTCTAGGACATAACTTGTAACCCCTTACTGCATGAGTAGGAAAACATCACACAAAATTCATTTGATGTATATTCCGTTGAACCAAGGCTATGTTACTTAAGTTTACCATTAATGTTTACACAATATTCCTTACAGAATAAATGTTACATATTATCGATATAGTTGTCTGAATAACTGGAATTGTTGAAGAAAATCACTGGAACCGGATTAAATGACCTTTTGCTGAATCACCCTACGAAAAGTCTAGAGGCTCAAGTCAATAAATATTTCACTTTCTCTTTAGGCTTTCTTGCGACTTTCGAGTGAACGCAATTAACATTCTTCACCGGTTAGCAAAATATTTGGTAGATTGCATATTAATGATTCTGAAATATTGGTCCATTCAATGTTGTGACGATTTGCACACTTTTAAAATGTAGCACCTATTTAATAGATTGACCGTTGTCTCTAATTGCATCAATACTTCTTCAAGGCAATGGCGTTTTGATGCATTTGTCCATTATTATTTTCTCAAAAGTATAATTACTTTTAAAAGACGGCGGTCTAGTTTGAGTGTGATGAAGCCAGAAGTGACACATGCAAAGCTTAAGCACTGGAACTCACATGCAGTTGTTACGTATATTTAATTTGCAATGGTTAGTTTGTTTTCCATGGTTATATTTAATGTATAATTTATTTTAGACTTGGCCTTTTCCAAAACCACGTTCATTTTGTACCTGACCAGCAACATTTATTTTGGCAAACAAATAAGACATATTTAATATTTCTCTAAGAATGCGGGCTAAGTAATAGGATCGATATAAATAAAGTTATGCATGGTTTTTTTTTTGTGTCTAGGATATTGGAATTCCCCATGAAGAACGTTGGAACCGTACGTTGCCCATGCTCGTTATTACAATTTTAGTAACATATATATTTTATCTACTTACCGCTTAGAAGTTTATAGAAATGAACGTTGGACATACACCGTGGCTCTACTTTTGTGTCTTATATTTTTATATAATCTTGATTACTTCAAAATTATTCATTCAGATGCAGTCATTTATATTGTTTGTTTCATTTGGGTTAAATTATTTCTTCGAAATATTGTTCTCTTGAATTACAAAGTGCTCAATAATATTCCTGGACAAACAAATAACTTGGATTATAATGAATTCAGACAAGGACATTTTGGATTATATTTTTGTATTAATTGGAAGACTGTTAGATCATCATCCTAATTCATTCTACTGCTACATTAGTACATTCAAGATTACAGACACAAGAACATCATCAGCGCTGCATCTTATTTCGAACATCAATTTAATTAAAGCTGTACTCATTAGGACTGGTGAGATAACGATTTAATTCGCAAAGGTGTAAGCTCTTTTAAAGGTTTCACTTTGTATTCCAGGAAAATTAATTATTTGTTGAATTTTACAACACTTGCATTTTCTTGCTCTTTTCTCTTAGTTTTTTTAAGATCATCGATTCGCAAAGCAAGAGTTATACAAATGAAGCATTTTTTTGTAAATGTGAGCTTAGTTGGAGAAATTTCAATAAAGGAAACATTAATTGACCTCCACAGAACCGCTCCAATGGCCTAGTGGTTAGAGTGTCCGACTCGGATGCGGGACGTCGCGGGTACGAAACCCCGGCCATACCAAAGACATAAACATGGTACACACAGCTGCCTCGCTTGGCGCGCAGCGTTAAGAGGTTAGTTTTAAGATCAGTAGTAGAGATCAGTGGGGTTTCTCAGTCAAAATCCTATTTTGTATTAGGACCACAACATGATTACTCCCGCCCAGACCCCATATGTTAGTCTAAACAAAATACGAAAACAACATTGTTGAGGCAACAACGTCGATTTCATTATCGATTAACCACGTCAGGACCTATCATTGAATCATCATCGTCGTCATACAAAATAGGGTTGGCTTAGAAACGTCCTCGTAACTCTACTACTGCGGTTTTTACTTGAAATCGCTAGCGATTTATATTTATATTTTCACACAAAATTAGAGTGCTTTGCTCTCTACTATACCTAACATTCACATAAAATTTACTATACCTAACACGCAGGGTTTTTCCAAATCAGGTCACACGTCTGACTGTTAAATTCCTTAGCGCCATTAATAACTCGCTGCAATTTACAGATAATACAAAAATCGATAATTGTATATTTCACAACACACGCTCTATAGAGATTAGCACATGTTTCATATAGTTATATATTTAAATTTCGTCTGTATATATGTAAGAGTTCGGTAGCCGAGTTGTTAAGGCGTACAGACAGACTGACAAACATTCGTGGACAAGTGAAAACGACTTCATGTGTTCGACTCCAGAGAAAACGCGAAAAACATATTGTCTGCGTCTCGACAGATGCTATTATAATGGGGGGAACATGCGTTGCAATGACAAAAGACGAGATATACTAAAATGGGTAATTATAAACTTGTAAAAAAAAAAAAAAAAAAACTAATCCAGGTGCAACTCGCCAGGCCTCTCCGAACCTCAAAAAAGGCGTTCATTTTAAAGAGCCCGGGGTTTACTTAGGGGTGTGTGTGCTTGATTACAAATTTACAAAAACATAATTTAGACTGGACAGGCCTCTGAATCTCTAAAATTTCGTTTCGCACTTAGCGATTCACCAAGGTGGTGGGGTGTTCTCGCACAATGAAAATAACAATATAACAATTGCCCAAGATTTAAGAGATATCCAACATCATTCATCCTGGTCGCAGGTACTTTCTTTTGCTATTTTTATAGCTCCGTCATTGGCGAGCGTATTATATTTTTTACACAGCCAATTGCCGAGATATTTTTAAAATTTCAGCTTTTGCTATTATATAACTCTCATCATCATGACAGAACAAGTACAGATTAATCTTAACACTAAAGAGAGAGCCAGGTTCTAGCAACTTGATAAAATTTCCATGTGAGACTACTGATTTGTCGACATAACTTTTCTTTCGTTCGTCATCCAATGTGATCTTTGTGCATTTATTCTGAGATATTGGATTGTAAAGATTATCAACATCATCAGAAAGTGAGTCTGTAACCCAGGTAAGCTTACTAAAATAATCAGAATTTTCTGTGCGAACCAGAGAAAAATTTATCTTATTTCTGTTTTTTCAAATACATGCTGTACTTTACCTTGTCAAGCATGATCGGCAGATGCTTACTTCGGAAAATAATTATTTCCATCTTCAACGTGGTATCTTCCACAGTATTATCTTCCATATTACATATTTCAAACAAAATTTACTGAGCATTGTTTTTCGTATTTCGCAGCTCTGTTCAGTATTATATCAACAAGCAAATCGTCTTTGACACGTAGCTCCTGTATTAGATCTAGTATAATAAACTTCTCACCTCGCCGATAAGCTCAAAGTTGAATAAGAATTATATTATAAGTCGCTGTTGCTATTTTAAAAGACGTATTTTTATTCTCATATTTGGGCTCGATCTTTTTGTTGTTTTTTTGCTGATAATACAATACCTACCCCTGACAATATAAGGAGTAATGGATTTGCGGTTCCGCCGGCTGATACGATTCCAGCTGTTGTTAGTATCATAGGAATGTAATTCAGCACGCTTATTGTTTTACTGTAATATTTTCTACCTCGCCTGACACAGTAAAGATTTTTATGGTAATATTAATGGTGTTTGATGAGCTGATCCCTATCATTGTCTGAGAGACCTGATGAAATATGATTTAAGTCGATTATGTCTTTTCTTGTCATTATGAAACTGTTTTAGTAATTATTTCAATTGCCGTGGTGAAGGCATTTGCAACGGCGGCCTTATTAATCAGAGCACTAAATTTATTATTTACAAGAAAATCTCTGTACTTACTATATACTTCAGATGAGATATCATCATATCTGATATCTGTTAAAACTGAGGATGAAAATGGAGGGTCAAAATGTTTTGGTATTTCAGTAATATCATTGCCTCTATCACAATAAATATTTTCTGTTTCGTCGATATAACTAATAACATAACATAACTGTCTCAGCTTAACATTTTTAAGTAATAGATGCTGCCTGAGAATTGCTTAGGCTGTTGCAAAACTCAAAAGACCTCTAATATCTGTTTGTTCTATATCTATGTCATTAACGGGCAGGTTTATGTATCCAGCAATCAGCTCTTTATTTTGCTTCTGTCAGTAACTTTCCAGCTTCCTTTTTACAGTTTTTCAACTCAGTTTATTTAGAACTATTATGTATATCTTAATCTTCATCAATTTCCCAGGTTTTACAGTTGTAATATCGTCAAGCTCCTGACAAAATATGTGTCGGTCGACATAACTCAACCCTATGCTCAATATCTGATACTGCGTTTAGTGCAGCAATATTGTGATATACTTTATATTTTTTTAATATCCCGTGAAAGAGTATATCAGAACTAGATATGCTGTTTTTAGCAGGTTAGTGTCAGTACTATTATCTACCATTTCTAGCAGCGTCTTTTAGTCATAGTAGTCCATGCCTAACACACGAAATACTCGACGTTTAGCAAATGTGTCTTTGAGTTTACTATTTTTAAGAAACCTATGTTTTCTTGTTTCAGCTAATTTGTAAATCTCATCATGAATCCTTTTCAGTCGCTCTTGCCCTGGTTTCTTATCACCATGACATGTTGTTTTTACAAGGTTAGATCCGTCGATCGTCAAAACATTTCTTTATTTAGCTCAAGCAGTGTATTTATAAAAAATGTTTCAACTTTTAACCGACGTTCCTCGCACTCACTTACAGGACATTATTTTCTAATTATATCAAAGTCTCTGATCGCGTATTTCAGTTGGGGTCCTCTCATTCCTGAAACTCTAGCAAAGTTGTCACTGTTCTCAGTGAATACGTTAAACGTAAAGTTATTTTTTTTTACATTCCATCAATTATATTCACCGTTCTTGCTTCCTCAACACTTTCTGGGTCTCGCGAATCAACACCAGCTCTTTCGATCTCCGTTATCGGGTTTAGTATAAAATTATCAAATTCATTTGCGACTCTGATCGATGGAGGATCAACATACATTATATACCACAATCACATTAAATCGACAAGTGTATATATCTGAAACATTGACAAACCTGGGAAAGGATATTCAGCGCCGTAAACATGAATCAGGAATACGAGTTTGTGGTTGCTGAAGGATCAAGTGTAAATTGACGAGAAGCACCAACATAAAAACTTCGTGTTATATACAACGTAATCCATCTTAAATCATCATTCGATCCTTCTAAAACCAAGGGAAAAATTTGTCCGACATTAGCGTTTATTCTACCTCGTAGTTGAAATTTCCAAATCACAACAGCTTCTGGACACTGTATTTTGATCCAGAAGCTAGATATTTATCCGTCTGTGACCCACTCTAACCCGTCAGATGGAGGGCTGTTAAATGCAAACACATAAACTGGCTTATTTTCCGAATAATAACTTAACGCAGATGCAACAAAACCCCAACGATTATGTATATCATCAGCAAGATATGGATTGTGACCGACATAATATTTAGCTCGTTTAGTACTATCACCAATCGCAAGCGATTGGGTAACACTATCCACGTACTGTTGATTGAAAGTTATCTTGTTGGCAGCCATATCGATCGCACCTTTAACTGTGCCTCCGGATTTTTAAAGATAATTTGCATCTGCAGCTGTAATTGTACTAGCTGATGCTGTGCTTATAAAGAGTCCACGTACAGTGTATTTGTAAGATGAAGTGGTGCCACTGGATTATACGTCGTTGTAATTTTATTCGAGCCCATGTTTAACGTACAAGTCATCGTATCACCATATTTTGCTACTCGTGATGTAATATTTCCTGCTATCATATCGTCGACGTAATTTTTGTTTGCTAAATCTGATATTGCTGATGGAATTGCCGTAGTTGTTATCTTGTTCGATCCAATGTCCAGATTTCCCACCATAGTGTCGCCAGATTTTATCACAAATTTGTCCTTGACAAACTTGACATTTGTTATAACATCGTTACTGGTCAACGTTATTTTATCAAGCTGAGTATTAAATATTAATTTCCCGTTCATATCTATATTTCCAGCCATATGTCCCACCAGTTACTGACAACTTGTTATTGTCGACCGGGCTAAGTTGTGCAAAACTTACAGCTTGCGAGTTATTTATGTTAGCGGGGAGGTATTCAGTTTGCAAATTTACTAGATGTCGTCTACTGATGTTGATATTTCCGGTCATCATTCCACGTGACAATGATAACTTACTATTGCTGACAGCACTAATTAGGGCAAAATGTACATCTTGTGATTTATCGGCGTTGATTGCTGTATATGTTGTCTCAAGGCCTAAAACTCGCTGACCTGACATATTTAAGTTACCTGCTATTGTATCTCTAGATATTTTGAGATAGTTTGTTAAGTCTGCGATAGCCGTAGTTACTTTTGTTTTTCTATGTTGAGCTGTCAATTAACATACTAAATTTTGCGTAATAGTTCATTCTTATAATTACTGCGAGATAAAATTTAAGTTTGACCGCCTGAAAAAAATTTAATCTTGACCGAGAGATAAAATTTTATGAATACCTGGTATAAATTGAGCATAATCAGCTTTGACACGGAGCGATTAATAAAACATCAGCATAACCACGACCTGCCGGACTGCCCTTATCCGACAGTAGGACGAACGGGATCAGGCAAAACTAATCTTCTGATGAATATGTTACTTAACTACCTTTTCATCTACGATTGAGTTTATATCTACACGATCAATCCACAGCACTTGGCGCCGGCGATGATATTTTTATTATAAAACAACCTGAATATTTAATTCCTGTTGCAGAGCTACATTCTGACGAGCATACAATTATTGTGTTTGATGACATTCCGCTAAGCAATACAGAGATGGAGAAGATACAATTTTAGTTTTCGTTATCGCGCAACAGAAAATGCAATGCAATCTATTTGGCACAAGGATTTTCTAACGTGGATCGACTTATCAGGCGACATACAAGTTGTTGCATATTATTTGCTGGACTAGACAATATCGACGTACAAAACATAGCCTGAGAACAGTGCTAACATTAATAAATAAACTTGGAGTAGGCGATGATATTTTTATTATAAAAGAACCTGAAGATCTAATTCAAGTTGCCGAGCTAGATTCAGATGAGCATAAAATAATTGTCTTTGATGACATTTCACTCAACAACGCCTAGATGGATAAGATAAAATCTTAGTTTTCACTGTTGCGCAACAGAAAATATAATTCAGTCTATCTGGCACAAGGCCTCTACAATATCAATCGATTTATCAGGCGAAATATAGGTTGTCTTGTGTTATTTGCTGGACTCCACAACATTGACGTACAGAATATAGCAAGAGAACAGTGTGGAACTATATTAAAATATAAATTTGCAAAGCTTTATCATAACGCTACTGGTAATGGCAGCCACAACTTTTTCTTGTTTGATAAAATAGCAAGAGATCGAAATCGTATGTTCAGATGTGGAATAGATAAGGTTGTAGACTGTGACGGTAATCATCTAAAAATTAGTCTAGCGGTCAAAATCTAAAATCAGTGTAACAAAAATAAATACAACGAAAACAAAATGGGTGCGAAACGAATAGAGGTTCTAATGAAATTTCGCTGCAACAAGGGCCGCGTTCAAGAGGAAGCATGAGCAGGAACGCCGATGTCTACAACAAACTGCAGAAGAAACTGCTAGACTTTTTAAACCAGCTGTCGTTCTTGGCAAACAGCCAGATATTTCTGCGGTATCACCGGACGATCTTAAAAAATTATCAGAGAAAGGGCTACAAGGTATTCTTAAAGAGGAGCAAAAAAAGTTGCTAAACAAATTATTGAAAACATAGGAGATCCAGCTGCACGACAAGTGTAGTATTACAAAAAATGGAAGATTGGCTAGAGACGGCGAAGAATATGTGGCTATTTTTCGGGAAACTATCAAAAATGAATGAGAGAAGCTATGCTAAAATAAGGTTGATGATATCAAAAAATGAATGTCTATAAGATAGATAATCACATCAAAAACTAGGAATTATACGAAAAAGAAATAGAGTGGCTTTTGATAAGATCAGAGAATCTACTATTACAATGAAGCAAAACATATTTTGATATGCACAGAAAAGGTATTATTGCTAATCTTTACGATATTATATTTGATAACATAAAAGGAGAAACACAGGAATTTAATTACAGAACAACGTTATTAGAAAACGTAGCGAAAATACTTGATGAACAAAGAATATAACAGAAAATAGCTTATGGTCTTAAGATCTTTAGCTCGACCTATGAAATAGTTGACCGGTTGATGTTATTAATATCATCAAAGGAAACCGGAAATACGAGCACAGAAATCGACAATAAAATTGTTGAAATGTTAGACAATCTCAGATCAAGCGGTTATCTAACATCTGACTAATATTATATATTACACAACAATCTTATCGTCGCAATTTGAACCGCGGCGAATTAATTCGCTAATGGCAAAGCACAAACTGCAGGCAGTTCAGTTTTATCTACCAGATAAAATTGGAATGTTATCAACTACATTAATGCTTGACGCATCGCAGACTACATCGGACAGTGCAAACTTCTCTGTTATTTATAATCCACCAATCGAACTTGACAGCGATAAACACTACGAAATAGGACTAGTATCAGCTACTGCTTGGCATGTTTTGGCGAATATAAGAACAAACTTGAATGACAATTTCACATTTCAATCAATCCAGCCAGCTCAGATCTAAATAAAACAATAACGTTATTGGTTACAAGTTAAATCCACATCAGACAATTTTAAGCTCATTCCAGACTATAACACACTACCTGCCAGAATCTTTTGGAAAAACGATTTTCTTCTTGATTTAGTACCACCAGAAGCATCGGGCCGTTGTTAGGTTTTGCTCGAAAAGAATATGGTTCTGATTCGCAAAGTGCTTCAATTTCATACGAGGGTGAGTCACAAGTGGATATAATACTTTTGCAGTTTGCAGTCTTTCGCAATCTATCGCGAACAGCATTATGTCGAGTTTCATTTGATAAAGCTTTCAATCTCCGAGAAAACCCGTTATCCATTATCTCATTAATATACACATAGCGAAGGTGATTTACAATCCTTATTGAGCTTATATTATCTTCAGCTATTTTTGCAGCAGCTTCATAACGTTCATCTAGCGGTGATATCATTTTTTTTTTCTTCATATATAATTGATAAAATTCAAGTTTTAATTAAAACTTCATCTAGAGTTGGCGGAAACTGCTTCTTAATACAATATTTTGGTGACCTGTTCCTATAATAAAACAAATTCGCTCTGAAATTTACTTTACCACAATCAGCACAATTCTCAAGCTTTCCTCGCACGCCAGCTCCACATTTTATACGTGGTCGCAACCCAACTGAATTACTTCGTTTTATATAACCTCGATGATAAGCGCAGTACTCATTATAACAACTTTTACCACAAACCTCAGTTGATCCTTGCAGCAACACTTGCAGTTATTAACACCGATTGGAAATGGCATTATATATATTATGTAAAATTTGAGTTTAAATTTAATTTTATAATAAATATCGGGGAAAAAAATAAATATGAATAACTAAAAAGAGCCCGTCATGAGCGAGCTGAAAAATTAATGCTTGATTACAATGACCTTGAAAACCTATAAGATGTCTACACGAAGATCAAGACATGAAGAACTCAGCAGTGAAAATATCTAATAATGCAATATCATCATGAGCGAGCTATACATAAAACTTTGATTACATTTTATATTTATTGTTGATTTTTTAATTGAATTAATTTTATTAAATATATAGATATAATAATACGATGACTAGACAAAAACGTCATATAATCGTTACAAAAGTATTAAAAAAACTATGAAAAACTTACTGGAAATAAACCAGCATATCCTAAGTCCAATGCGCAATTATACGAGCTTGGAAAAGAAATTCAGCAAAGATTATTTCAACCAGTACTTAGCGAAATTGAGCTGCTTAAAGGTCTTACAAGAAAACTAAGACAACTCATCATGAACAAGTTAAAAGTCTTCTAGACGATTATAGATCCACAACTGGTAAAACAGCGAAATATCCAATTTCAAACATTAACCTTAACAAACTTAAACAATGAACTTAGCAATATTAAAAAATCAGAAATCAAGATTAGTTTGCCGGATTTAACAAAACCTATAAAATACAACTAGATAGTTCTATAGAAATATTAATAGAAAAAGCTATTCGGTATATTCTCGTTAAAGAGCCTCGCGTTAAATTAATCGCAGCATTGTTAGTTTCATTTCAGCATGCGGTTGATCCAAATAAATATGCACGACCTTATATGATGACTAATCCAAAAGTTGTTTATGCTGATGCTGATATCGCTAACATCGCTGCAGTAATGACGCAAGAAATCGATAACAAAATTGAAAATTACACTAGATCTGGCTCAGGTTGGATATTAATCTCAAAAGATCATTTATTAGTCCATAGTTACAAATATGACCCACCTCGCGCTGGAAAATTTGTTAAATTACCAAAAGCTATAGTAGATTCGCAATGTTGCATTAATATTGTTAGCGATGATGATACATGTGTTGTCTGGAGCATATTAGCTTCACTGTTTCCAGTTCATAAAAATCCTAACAGAGTTTCAAACTATATTAAACATGTTTCAAAATTGAATTTAACAGGAATATATTTCCCAACTCCGATTAATCAAGTAACAAAAATTGAAGATTTGAATAGAGATTTGATCACCAATGGCATTAATGTGTTTGGGCTTGACGATAAGAACAAAATGTATCCAATGCGAATATCACCTTATTCTGGGCCAAGCGTAATAAACTTGCTAAGGTTTAAGAAACATCATTGCTGGATAAAAAACTTTAACGGACTAGCTGGAAAGCAATATAACAATCATACAGAAAAATTATACTTTTGTTGTAAATGTTTGCATGGATTTTATAGCGATTACAGTTTAAAAATCATGCAAAATACTGTGTGTATGAGCAAAAAACGACTTTACCTAGCAAAGAAAATAAAATCTTAAAATTCACTAAGTTTAAAAATAAAGTTGTCGTGCCATTTACAATTTCATATGATTTCGAATCAATTCAAATCCAGAATAGCCAAACTCAGAACAAAGTTCCAGATCAAACTCAGACTTCTGAAAGTCAAACAACACATCTAAACAAATCTATCCCAGCAGCTGTAGCTTATAAAATAACGTATATCGTTGATCCCGCTTTATCAGAGCCAGTTAAAATTTATAGACGAACCAGTAATGATTCCGAAGACGCCGCAGTATGGTTAATCAAGAATCTGTTTGATGAAGTTAACAAAATCTATGAAAAACTCTCTAGAAAGCCCTTATCAACAATAACACCTGATAATTGGGCAGAATTTGATAATCAGACCGTTGTCATATTTGTAATGAAGTTTTTAAAACTCAGAACAAGAAGACTGAAAAAAAGAATAAGAAGTTGGAAAACTCAGAAATTATTCAAACTGATGCTTTAACAAAAACAGATCAAAATCGGACTGATAAATCAAAGACTTCTAAAACTCAGAACAAAGTTCTAGATCAAACTAAAGTATTAGATTATTGCTATAATACTGGTAAATATTTTGGTGCAGCTCATAAAGCTTGTAAAGATAAATTTCATCTAATAAATATAATTCCTTGTGTTGCACATAATTTCAGAGGATATGATAGACATTTCATTATTACTGCGCTTGGCCACATTGATGTTGTAGAATTATGTCAAGAAAAAAAGATAGGCGCAATCCCCAATAATTATGAAACATTTATGTCAGTAACGGTTGGTCCACTCAGACTTATTGATAGTTTGCAGTTTATGCCTAGCTCGTTAGATGCGCTTGCTAAAAATTGTAGCGTATTTACATCGTTGGAAGAATATTTTGATGATTCTGTAAACTTGATGAAAATGAATGGAATTTTCCCATATGAGTATTTAGGTTCTGTTGATATTCTTGATGAACCATGTTTGCCTAGCAAGGATACATTCTATTCAATGTTAAATGATGAAAATATCACAGACGATGAATATAAACATGCTCAACATGTATGGGACAAGTTTGCTTGCAAAACTCTTGGTGATTGCATGGATATATACTTAATTCAAGATGTACTTCTGCTTGATGACATATTTCAAAATTTTAGAAGAACTTCCTTACATAAATATAAACTAGATCCAGCGTGGTATTTCTCCAGTCCAGGATTAAGTTGGGATGCTCTTTACAGTATAACAAATGTGTAACAGAATTAATAACTATTGGTAACATCGATATGTACCTCTTGTTTGAAAAGCAATCCGCGGTGGAATAAGCGTTATAAGTCATAATCATACCCGCGCTAACAAAAAAATATTTAAAAGATTTCAACCCAGATCAGCCATCCAGTTACATTATTTACTTGGATAAAAATGCTCTTTACAGTTGGATAATGTCTCAATCAATGCCTTATGTAATCGATCGTTGGGTGACCAATAAAGAATTCGGTGAAGATACTGATAATTTTAAGAAAGATTTATGTGATTCCAACCACACTTATTATCTAGAAGTTGATGTAGATTATCCTGAGCATTTGCATGACCTTCATAATGATTATCCGTTTCTACCTGAAAAAGTGATAATTCCAGATTCCTAGTTATCAAAAGAACAAATAGCTAATCGTGTAGGTAAACCTTGTATGATAGCGAAATTAGTTCCAAACTTACTTAATAAAAGAAATTATGTGTGTCATTATAGAAGTCTCCAACAAGCTATTGAAAATGGTTTAATATTAATTCAAATTCATCGTTTATTGCGTATTAGGCAATCTCGCTGGACGGCTAAATATATTAAGTTTAATAATGATATGAGGACTGTAGCAACAACAGATTTTGAAAAGGACTTCTTCAAGCTCATGAATAATTCTGTATTTGGCAAAACCTTGGAAAATATTCGCAAGCGTATTGATATTGAAATTGTGAACGGCCAAAAGCGGTTAAGTAAATTAATCTCGTTAGATAGCTTTGCTGGATCAATGCACATAAATGAAAATCTAAATTTAATCAAGAAATTTAAAACTAACCTGAAGTTGAACAAACCTATATATGTTGGTGCTACAGTGCTAGAGCATCAAAATGGCTTATGTCTGATTTTCACTATAATTTCACTAAGAATGTTTGGCCTAATTCAAAATTGTTATTCACGGATACCGATTCATTAGTTTATCAGGTGTTTACTGAAGATGCTTATCAAGATATTTATAATCATCGAGACGAGTTTGATCTCTCAGATGTCCCACAAAATAATCTGTTCCACAACGGTGTTAATAACAAGGTAAAAATGAAAGATGAGTTTTGCTTTAAACCGGTCACTGAATTTGTTGGTCTTCGAAGCAAGATGTATTCGCTAAAGAGAGCAGATGGTAAGGAAACTAAAAAGCTAAAAGGTATCAAGAAAAATGTGGTAAAAAATAAAATAAAACATGATGATTATCTGAATGTTCTTGAAAACTCAATTATACATACTGCAGAAATGAACACGATAAGATCATATAAACATCAGCCTAAGACAGATAGAATAATAAAACGTGGCTTAAGTTATTTTGATGATAAACGTTACTGTGTTGATGGAATAAGTACATTAGCATTAGGTCATTATAAAATTCGTCAGAGTGTATGAAACCTCAAGTCTTAGATGTTAATTTAAAAACGTTACATTCATGCTGCCCCAAGTTTTAGATGTTAGTTTAAAAACGTTACATTCATGCTGCCCCAAGTCGTAGATGTTAGTTTAAAAACGTTACATTCATGCTGCCCCAAGTCTTAGATGTTAATTTAAAAATGTTATATTCATGTTGCCCCAAGCTTTAGATGTTAGTTTAAAAACGTTACATTCATGCTGCCCCAAGTCTTAGATGTTAGTTTAAAAACGTTACATTCATGCTGCCCCAAGTCTTAGATGTTAATTTAATTATTTTTTCTTGTTGTTGTTCTAGCTCTCAGTTTTAGCTTTTGTCTTGATTTCTTCCATGCCTTAAAATTGCTTAATAAAATATTTTTTTATGATGGTTTGGTCCTTATTTTTATGGACGAAAAGTATGGAAATTTTATGCATATAAGTTAAGATAAAATAAGAAAAATGCTGATGAAATAGAAGGGTTTTTATAAGGTTTTGAGCTATTATTTTATCGAGTTGTGCTCATAACCCCGTTACCTTATACTACTACATTAACACCAAATCTGCGGAAAATTCTGGATTACTGCATGTTAGAATCACTAGGGTAAATTCCCAACAAGAGATATAAAAAATACAAAGTTGTGCAAAATTAATAAACTAGCGGGTTCTTGTGTCTATCTCATTACGAACCATTATGTTTTGACCTAATTCTAAGTTGTGAACAAATGACGGAGACACGTCGTGGCGAAAGATTGAAGTCATCTACGCGATTTTGTGAAGAAAAATATATCCGGTAGAGTCATGCAAGTAGTTTGTGAAAGACAGATGTTAAATAATTGTGTGTCGGGATAATGAATATTATTTATAATAATAATAATAATAATAATAATAATAATAATAATAATAATAATAATGATAATAATAATAATACTAACAATAATAATACATGCATTTATGCAGAAACAAGTAGAGTTTTGGGCCTTAGGTTAATTCCAGCAGGGGTTTTTGCATAACCGGCGTATAGGAAAAACTGGTTTGTACATACTAGAAAACAGTACTGGTCGAAACAATACACATGATAAAATATTATCGTTTTCCCAGATTGAACAAAATATTCTTCCGTGATAGGGAAATTGTTTCACTTTGTCAACCAACACCACCTCCCCAGACAAAGAAAACGAAAATAAAAATGACGAAATTTAGCTGCTGGAAAATCACAAATATTCAGTTTCAGCTTATATAAGAATTTCAAATCGATTCTATTAATCCTGAAACCTACGGAACCTGGAAAGGGACACACTCACATTTTTTTTAATCCGAGATCTCGGTTTAGTAATCCGAGATTCTCGATTTAGTAATCCTAGATCTCAGTTTTCTAATCCTAGATCTCGATTTACTATTCCGAGATCTGGATTTAGCAATCCGTGATCTCAATTTACTAATCCGAGATCTCGGTTTAGTGATCCGAGATATCCATTTAGCATACCGAGATCTCGGTTTACTATATGGAGATTTAAATTGATGAAATGACTAAGCGCAAATGTCGATTTGATAGATAGAAATATGCTTTGCTGTTTCATGTAACCCAAGCCTTCTCACTGTCTGTGTGGATCACTGGATGTAGGAAAGCCACGGAGTATACTTCTACAGTATATAAGTGTCTATGATTATTACGTTTGTGATAATGAATTCATAATACCTGCTTGTGCAACAAATCGGGTATATTTGTTTTGTCACGGCAGTTGAGTGTTTGTCAACTGGTCCGTCCATTGTTCTTTATAGTCTCTTGAAGCCCCAAATTAGAATTTGTAGTTAGGTTCCCTAGGGCTTGTTAATAGTATGTAAGTTTCGGATTCAGGTTCGATCATATGGAACCCTTGTTCAGGTTAAAATATCTAAAGATTACTTGTTTTAGTTAATATAGAAATGTCTGCACTGCGATGTCTTTGTTTTCAAATTAGAAGACCGATCCGGTGGACAAGTCGTTTGATCGTCCTCCTCTTATGCGGAATGTCACGGGTTCGAACCCAGGCCGAGTCATACCAAAGACGCCCAGCAGTAAGAACTTAGTGTTAGGACTGGTTGGCCTGGTGTTAGGATAATGAGATTGGTTGGGACATCATGCAAAATGTCTGCGGCGTGAGGCCCCGGTGCTAGACATCACTATAAACTGCCACACTGCATCGTAGCGACATCACTGCAAAATTTTCAAAGCTACGTTAAAAATCCAAAACACACGCACACACACACACACACACACACATATTAGATGAGGAGTATATGGCTTAAATAATTAGGTCTTGGTTTTTTATTTGACCTCTGGCAATTCACAGACCAGGCATAATGATCAAAAGTTCAAAATATGTTTGCAGTGTTTGAATCGAAATTTTCGAGATGCTTACGGCACTCGGAAACTGAAAAAAAATGTGCGTTTTTGTGGGGAGAGTGGTCTTTTCAAAACGGAGTATTTCACAGCAATAGGGTAAGAATTTATCTTTAGAAAAAAAAAGGACTTCACCACGTCCTGCATAGTTGATATGATGTTAATTAAAGGTCTTAGAAAAGTGACGTTGATAGACCGTTTCACAAATGGCTTCTATTACTCCACTATTTATGTTCAATACATGTTTCCTTCTTTTTTCCACATTTTTTTATGAACGTTGTCAAATAATAAGAAATTCATGTGCACCAAGACTATTTTACTTATGTTAGGCATTAACTTGGATGTACCCTGTCCAAAAATTGGTATAGGTTACGTGGCAGTTTAAAGAAATAGCTACATCTGATTTAAAATCACTGGACTTTCTACTGCGATAAACTTTTCAAACCCGGTTGAAAAACACGTGTTTTCTTGATCTTCTTATGTACGATCCAAGGGCTGAACTACAACAAACATTGTATGTTCTGTTTAGTCTTTATTACCGCTTTCAATTCAATGCAAATCAAAAGTTCACTGGTTTGCAAATCTCCAGGGAAGAAAGACATCAAAAGGTTTAAATTATTTTCTTCGAGATTACAATTTGATACATCAAAAGTCTGAATTGTTCAGTTAGTATAGTGATATCGTATCTCAGTAAGAACCCGAGTTCAATGACTGCAGAAAGATGCGCTTTTATTATCGGGTTACAAACTGGAGCTTCATCCAAAAATAACACTACAAATGTAAAAGCAAACACTTTGGCAAGGATAGTGTATACCTCATCGGTCTACAAGGACAAAAGAAAAATAAACGATACATGTGATACACCTTCCTCTTTTTAGGGCCTGACCCTCAGGAAGAAAGCTAGTATTTTGCGTTCACTTTCCATTATCGTCGGTAAAATTTCCGATTCATATAGTCTTCGTTGAAGTTAATTTCATCAATGTGATATTTGATGGAAGCAGAAAACATGACCAGACGATTCATCGTACCTGCGTAATAACCAAGTTGAATGAATGCAGAAAGCTACATGTTTGAATGTAGGAAATGGGGTTAAATACGTTGCTAATTATAAATAATGCTTTTCATGTTTCAGTTGTACACAAGGTATTTAATTAAGCTGTACTTCTATACTTCTATATGGGCTTCATATATGACGAAATAACGATGATTTTATCAATAAAGCACAATATCAAAATCTATGTGCGTCATCTAAAACGGAAAAATTGCGTGAACTTAAATTGACAAGGAGGAAAGGCTATTCTGATTTAGATACTGTGGTATCATTTATTGAATATCATTTAACAACATCTGGACAGATACATGGATACAGATGGATGTGTCAAAAGTGCCTTTTAAATGGCATGAAAGTGAATGAGGAATAAATTAGGCTGGTGCTTAAGATACTGGATCCACAAGGAGTTGAGTTAAGACAAAGACGACGCTCAAGACGCCGACAATACTTCTCCGAAGGCCCAAACTACTGCTGGCACATTGACTCATATGACAAACTTAAACGTTATGGATTGTGCATAAATGGCTGCATTGACGGACATTCCAGGAAATTAATCTGGTTAGAGGTTGGAAGATCTAACAGTGACCCAAAAGTCATTGCAAAATATTGTCTTGGTGCTGTTGAAGAATATGGAGGATTTCCAACGTTTATGTGTGGCGATATGGGTACAGAAAACGTCAGAGTTGTAACGATGCAAATGTTCCTTCGACGATCTGATGGCCTGGATATTGATTATGAACGCCAGGAATGAGTCATGGTGGGGAATACGTAGAAAAGAGTGCTGTCAAATTTGGATTGAAGAACTAAACGTACTTCGAAATAGTGGGTTATTCTCAGGGAATGCATTAGACATCAGCCTCGTACAATGTTGCCTTATGAGGTTATTGCATGTACAGTGTGTGTACGTATGTATGTATGTATGTATGTATGTATGTATGTATGTATGCATGTATGTATGTATGTATGTGTGTATGTATGTATGTGTGTGTAGGTAGGTAGGTAGATAGGTAGGTAGGTACGTACGTACGTACATATGTGTTAACGTGTGCATGTGTCCATTTTACTTAAAATATAGAACCTCGAGACGAATATTTCAATAACCTTTAGGAATAATCTACCCGGCCATCACACTTAATAAATGTCTTTCATAAACAAAATTCGTCGGGAAAACGCCAAATTTAATAATTTCAAAATTGTTTCAAACATCTAAAGATCACACACAGAATGCATCTGTGGTGATAATGTAATAACGTTTGTCGTTAGTATCACCCGATTTAGGAAAATATAATTGCTTAGTGTATGTTCACTTTGAGTACTGAATAAATTTCACCAGATTTGAAAACACATTACGTGTAATCTCAGCATATAAAACACGGTACAAAAATAGGATCAGAGAACGAAAAAAACCCAATAAATATGACTACAAATTAAATAGACATAATTACACAATTTACAGTTTTACAACATGAAATATATAGCTATTAGGTGAATAGTTCTATTCTAGAGGATGTATTTTAGAACCCTTCATTTCAAGCTGGTGTACATTCAAACGCAAGGAAAAAAAAATCATACTCCACGATGTTGTCTTATTCTTCTTATGGAATTTTAACCTATTTGCTCGTTCTGGTTTTAACCTCTTCATTGCAAATTTTTTAACAGCTATTCTTTGATCAGTTTAGATGACATTTCCAACTTTTATAATTAATGTCTGCCTAAAGGTATGACATGTTCTTCTATGTATCAATATCACCATGCCATAACAAATACGGTACCTATTTTTATTTCAGGATGAATTAGACGACGTAATGATGGTTTGGAATACACATAGAATAAGAGCAAACTCCGAACAACTCTACCTCAGGCAGGCCACTGATTCTACACTTACTGCCGGATATGGAGAATGTAGATCATTTGTGATATTTCAGAAGAGAAGATAGAAGTGTTCCGCATGGAATGTGCTGAAGAAACAATCTATCCTTGTGAGGAAGAATTGTTCGAACTTTATTGTCTCCATATGGAGGAAAACAACTCGAATCTACCAAAAGCTATCACCGAGGCAATAGACTTATATTTGCGCCTACGTAACGGGCCTTTAAGACAACTGTGACCGGCTTATGCCAGATATAGCAATTTCTGTACATCTTATTTTGTCACAAAAGCCTTCCTCAATACATGTATCAAACAGTAACAGAGATTTATTTCGGGGAGGCGATATAAAGGTGTTTATGTTTGCTTTCCTGTCAGATTAAAGCCATATAATTTATGTTAAATATTACAAATAAACAAATTATTGTAACCGATATTGACTGCAATGTGCTCTCAAATTACTTGGCTTTTTTATTAGCTCTGTAGGCATTAAGGTTAACATAGATTAGGCGAAGATATGTCGCTGTCGATGGGTTGCCCGCTTTGCACCTGGGTTTTTATTACTCACTTCTCCCGCAGTTGGTGGTCAAGAACATAACAAATACCTTTGTACTGAGGTCTAATGGGTGTTAAATGAAAATGATTTTGCTTTGTTGGCATTCAACTCGATGTAGTTTTCTTGAAAGTGTTTTAGTCGCTACTTCTACTGGATGGATGATGGTCATATCAACACGAAAATTTCTCTTCTCCAGGAACACGTCTACACTGCATTGCTAGTAATAAACAAAACTCGTCCTGATCTAATGAATATCCAATAGCATGCCCTTCCTAGAACCACACGGCCATGAAAGCCGTACTATCGCCACACCGTCTGAAATGATAGTATCATCGATAATGGGTTCTCAATCGAACACTTCATACGACAGGTAATTGGTCTAAATGAAAAAAAAAAAGATATGCTGGTTCAACATCTTGCATGATTATCATGTTCGAAATGGCAGCCTCGTTAAAAAATCTTGCCATCGCTTTTCCTTAATTGACGAAATTCTCAATAGAGCAGAACTTAGGACATTATTTAATATAGTTTGTACTAAATGAAAACAGTGTTGCTATGACACAAACATGTTCACTCCTGCAGCGCCAATGAAATCTTGGAACGTTAAAAATCAAAACAATAAATAAAATGCAGCCATCTTTCCACAGTGTACTATGCTGCGGTAAAATAAATGTTACATAAATACAAAAGAACGATACCCCAACAGCGTAACGATTACATGAAAAGTAAAATAAAGAAACATTCCTTCGGTGGATTTCTGCAAAGTTTATATCGAGATTGCATATCAATTTTACATTCAGATTCAGCTCGGAACTTTGACTTTGGATTGGTTAACGAAATGATATTAGCCATAGGGAAAAGTCTCAGGGTATGTTGGGTTTGCTGTCATGGCTTTTCTTATTTTGGACTCGTTGTCTCGGACTGGTTATCTTATACGTTGACTCACGACGCAATTTAGTTACTTCATAATGTGTAATACGAATCCTGCGCAATCGGGACGTCCCCTGTATTTTCCATCGCATGATGCAACAAACCACCTCTGTTGTAAATAATGCCCATTTCGATCTGCTTTGAAGCCCGTTGGTGTTTGTACATTATAATAAGGTAATTAGACCACAATGACTACATTACGTGTCATCACTAAAGACAATGTTAACAATAGTTTCAGATTTTGGAAAAAAAACGATTGCTTCATTTTGTACATGACAATGTTGCAGGAATAAAATTAAAAAAAAAAATAATTAGTTTCGATGGCACCGCCAGCATAAATTATAATATGACATATGTACAACATATGCTAGCTGAATGACATTTCGTGTTCTCATGGAGTTGTGAGACGTGATGCATTGTGTTTCGTGCGAGTTCTTAGCAATTGGCATCTAATGGTCCCGCGTTGCAAGAAATATTTATTGATATTGCTATTCAATTCAATATAAACGTATCACACGACTACTGTGTTATTTACGTTAACATAATACTTGTGTGTGCATAATAACACATAATGGCGTCACAAATAACGTCAGGCAAAGGAAAGGCGTAACGACTGAGACTTCCTAATGTATTTCTTAGTCATTTCACTACATCCTTTTATCTCTCTCCATCCCTCCTTCTGTCTATCTCCATGATGGACAAAGTTACATTGAAAAATGTGGAAGGAGAGAGAGAAAAAATAGTTTGAATTGGATGAAAACCTTGAATTTATACTAAGCAACCAAGAGGGACCTGAGCCGTTATACTGTTATGTTTACAACTTTCCTTGGAATTTGTCGAGTGTTATACGATACTAAAGACACAACGTCGCACTTGCGTGGCAAAACGAGAAGGCCGTACTTGGCCAGGTGGCACTTATATACTTAAAATCTATTTTATGCTTGATTCTGTTTCTAGGTTCTCTTTTACTTATTAAGGTAACATTTGTAAGATTTAAACTGGCTGAAGACCTCCCTCTGTCCCTTTCTCTGTGTCTGTCTGTCTGTCTCTCTCTCTCTCCGTGCACGCTGGTCAGTTAGCATGTCAAGTTTTGCCGTAATTGATCATGATAACGGTCTGTCTTTCCCTGGATCTATGATGGTAAAAACTGACAGACTAATCGAGCAACACAAATCCAGAGAAATGGACGATATATACAATGTTATGGACAGCCCCTTCCCCCGAAATATAATTCATCCAGCATACTCCCATCTCTCTCTCTCTCTCTCTCTCTCTCTCTCTCTCTCTCTGATCGTTTCAAGCCTCAGCGGAAATCAAAGGGCGTGTCCGATTTGCCTGAGACCCAGATTATGTTGGTAAATCTGACAGACAAAGTGACCAACAGCGAGAGGGATATGGAGGATAAAAACAATATTATGGTCAGTAGCAACTTTCATCAAATTACTGATCTCCATCTTGACTCTATGGTGGTTAAAAGATCCATAAGCCACCCTTAGTAACATCTCTTCTACCATCCCTAAATCATACAACACCTCTTGCAATTGTTTCATTTTGTCTATGTGATTGCTTGCCATCTTGGATTATTCAATGTCAAATGGCACGAATGACGAACGCTACACATTCTACACCTCAAGCACGGACGTGAAGGAAAACATCCCCTTACCCAAACTACAGATATTGCATGCAATACAACCCAAAGAGATAATAATAATGACCTAAACTAAACTATTTTACATATTTTTCACACTATTACCAACAAATCACTCCATACAAACACATAGCGCAGAATGGTATTTTTTTTTTTTAAAAGACACACAGAAACCCTCACCTACAATTACCAATCCTACCAGACACACAATATCACCTCAGCAAAGTTAGTCAGTGTTTATTGTCACACTACTGTACTTTCACACAAAACAAACATTCTTTAGTGAAGGAAAGGGGTTTTGTTAAGGGAAAGACCCCCCCACACACACACACACACAAACACACATATTATTGGCAACTTATCTGTCTCTCTTTTCTAGACATCTGGTTAGCCCTGAGAAGGGCTGTTTTTGTAACTCCAAATGCACCTGTCAATGATTACACCTCCCAGGTCGAGCAGCACATACGCAACGCCGACTCCAGTCATATTCTCCCAATTGATTGTAGCCGTTGGGAGTGCGGAGGCAGCATGGGTTCAGAACCCCAGTCTTCTGTATGAGAGATTCTGTAGACATGTTCTATTCTCTTGCTTCGTTGTGCCTGTGGATATTGCAGTCTCTGCAGTTCTCACTCTTGCCGCTGCCTCTTCAATTCCTCGTCCCAGTTCTCTATTTGGGGGACAGCGACTATCGGTGGTGGTAGTGTTGGTAGTGTTGCTTCGCGCTGTGGTTGTGATGTCTTCCTCTCTGCAGGTTTCGCTTCACAGGTTTATCTTAGAATGAGGCGAGGTAGGATAGGTATTTTCTTTTCCTTCTCCTCGTCTTTCTTTATATTTCTTACTCCTCTTCTTCAGTCTTGGCCGATTCTTCTATTGCCTCCATGGCTGGCTCATCCTGGAGTCGACATGCATATTTTAGGTGCACCTGGAGTTCCAAAATTTTGCAATTCTACACATCTTCTTCGATCTTTAACTGTGAACTATGGGTAGCCAGACTGAAGAACGCTACGATTTATATAGCCGAAGCGCGGACGTGAAGAAAAACATCCCTTACACAAACACTAACAATACACAGCACAGTCAAAATATAGACCGCCTTGACCTAAAAGAAACAATCACGTCCACTTTGTCATACAAACACACTCTACTACACCAAATACATACAATCCTAAAACAAACACACTGACTATCCAACAAGCCAGGGAAACAAAGTGTTTATAGACACACTTATATCCCTTTACTTGCAAACACACACAATCACACTCACAGACCAACACACACATGTACAAATGTGGCAATTCGACTACTATCTGTTTTGTTTGTTAAGTGTTTTGGCAATCTCCCTCTTAACGCCTTTGGTTACTCCCCCGTCTCGCAGCAGGCTTTCCCACAGGATACGGTTTGCTTCTGTAGAAGGAGAAGGATAACTCCTTAGTGTCCACACGACGGTACACAAATCTTCTCTCTGGCTCCTGCTGATATTGCTGCTGCTGCTGCTGCTGCTCTTCTCTCTCTCTCTCTCTCTCTCTCTCTCTCTCTCTCTCTCTCTCTCTCTCTCTCTCTCTCTCTCTCTCTCTCTCTCTCTCTCTCTCTCTCTCTCTCTCTCTCTCTCTCTGCTGTTCTTGATGCTGGCAAAACAGGAGACTAAATGTTGTTCTTATTCTGGCCATCATGACATCACCATATTCTCTTCGTCTTTGTATTTTGATTCTGCTTCCAAGACTTCATCGCATCTCATTTCCAAAGAGGCTCCACAATTCAAAAAGGGATTAGTCTTCCATAGCTTCTAATAGTCTAGGAGTACTTCTCTCAAACTGTTGACTTCTAGAGTATTGTCGAATTCGGCATACAAGATGACTTTCACCTCCACGGTCAGAGTTTCTGCAAATTGAAGTGCCAAACGCAGTTGACCGGATTTTATAGGGTGGAAATGTCCCACGTCGCTGCCTTGGCCTGTAATGAAATCAAAAGCCCACAACGGTGTAGCCTCTTGCATAATCGTCGTACGAAATACCGTGACTGATGTAGGTCCCTAACTGTCCCCTGGCTTCGTACAGGGTCAAGTACTATCTAAAGTAAGTCTTCTCGGCAAACTTAGGTTCGATGGGTCTGGCACACAAGGTCTTGCCATCGCGAGAGACTTCGATCTTGGACACTCTGTAGTGCTTAAACTGGAAAGGATTGGCAGTGACGGATCCGTTGGGGGCTTCGTTGCTGGCGATACCAATGATTAAATTTTTAGGCAACTGGCCTTGGGAAAGATGATCTTCGACCTTGGATCGTAGTCCTGCGGCCATGGTGAAGGTTTTCACTTTCACGCGTCGCATCGGATACTTGGCGGTCATTCTGTTCAAAGTGTGACTGATGTCGTTTCCCACTTTAGGTAACATTTAGACGCGTCGCACGAAGAATCTGGCTTCTTGGATGTTGGTTTTGTACTCGTTGGCATTGGCCATCAAATGGAAAACGGTACTGCTTTGATTCAGTCTCAGGTGGACAAACACACCGTTCAGAAATAATTTTTCTTGCAACTATATGTCCAAATGCAAACGATCCATCAGTTCTAAACTACGTCCTTGCAGGATTTTCTTTCGACGGTCGTGAAAACCCACATAGTGAGGATCGTCAGCTGCTGCCACGACTGTGTCGTTGAACTTGTCCTCGCCCGCTGTGTCAGGTTTCCATACTACGCAAGCATCCAGATGAGTGTTCTTAGCGTTGTTCCCGTACGTCAAGAGGTACTCTAGTTAAGGGTATGTATACATGATGCTGCTGACTAGTTTCTTATTCAAATACAAATCCACTTCGCTAAACAAGGAATGCATGAAAATGTTGACGGGAACTACTCTGGTATCGGCTCCCAGAGCGGTGTCGTCCGTTTTGATCACTTTGAATTTCATGTACAAGTAACTGCTATTCAGATCGATGTAATCTTTCGGGTTGTCCTTTGACTTTAAATTCGATGGGGATTGAGGTCGTCAAAGTGGAGATGGGATAACATTCTACCTATTGGGATTCTTGCATCGTCGTCATGATGGGTGGCATGGCAAACAGATCCACAGATCGAGTTCCGACTTGGAACATTCGCAATACTATCGGTGCATCAAATTTTTCTCTCTGCTCTTTAATAGTCCAAGGCGTCTAATTCTTTGACGGTTCTTTGTTTCGTTGTCTTGCTGGTTACGTGCGTGTGAAGTCCTCTGCAGGGATGTCTTCGTTGTCGTCTTTTTCTGCCTTGTCTTTCATGTGGCTTCAGGGAAGAAGCAATGCATGGCTTGGTAGCGTCCAGTGCTTTTATAGAGTTTCTAGTTGGCCCAAAATGTCTTTTCCAGTTTGAAGCAAGACATTTTTGCCTGCTCTTAAGAAGGCTTCTTTGGGATTTTGTTTCATTTTGGAGAAATTCTTTTCCGTGCGAGAAAGTGTCATCTTTCAAGGCGTTCAATCCTCGCGTTACCATCGGTTTCAAAACGGGGGCCACCGAACGAAATGCAGCCTTCAGCATATCTCCTAAACCATGTCCTCGTTGTCGAGCGACTCCTCGGTACACAGGATACATGACTTACAAATTGTTAGAGAATCGTTTTAGAAAATGGAGCTTCACCTTGACTTTTTCTTTCGAGAAAGGAATATTTTGTACCAGATCTCCTTTTATAGCAATGTTGACACTGTCGAAATACGACTTAATGCCTGGCAGATAATGAGGATTTACAAATAATTCGCGGTAAACGTGATAGGTGTTTCTACCTTCCTCGTCATTTTCCGTGGCCGAATCGGCTTTGAAAGTAATGATTCTCAGTAACGGTACCTATATGTGTCCCACCACGTTGTACTCCACGACATCAGAGTACACAAAGATCAAATGTAATCCTTGGTTCAGTTCTACAAGGTAAACGAAAAAGGCTCGAAAAATCCAAGTCGTTTGCGATGGGAGGTATGGAACCCATGACCATTTCGATCTCTTCACCCAAAATGTCAAACAATTTACGAACAAATGTAATGGACAACGTTTTGGCATCCGAAAATGTCATCTGCAGGCGACGAGCCACTTTTTGCTACTCCATGGAGACACTTCTTTTCGTTTTGTCCAGGGCTTTGCCAAACAGTACATTGAATTTAGAAATAATCGTGTCCACCAGATGTCCCCCGTTAAAATAATAGGCAGCAGTAATTTGCATCATATAGATATAACGTGGAGTATCGGGGACACTGGAGGAATCTAGTTTTCGATTTTATTCAACTTTTGCTGCCCGTTTGTAAATCTTGCAGCGAAGAACTCGGAGAAGGAGCGGTCGATGTTGCTGAGGTTGTGTTGAATGGCGTGATGGACACTTCTTTTACAGTCGATGACTTGCGAAGCGTCGATCAACGAATCAAAACTTGGAGTATATCCTTTCCAACACACTTTGACTTCTTTGACACGACTATTTCTGCGAGTTCTTCGGTAGACAATGTGTTCGATGTCGTACACTTCGTCTTTTTTTTGGTCACTCGTTGTAACTCGGGCAAATAGAAAGTTCATTTAAACACATCCCCGTTCATATCTTCGAATTTATAAACGGGAGGATGACGGCCATGCAGTCGTCCAGTGACACGAAACAATTCGGTAGTCCAGTTGTGTAAGTAACCTTTGGGCACGCAATCTCCTGTCGTCAACACTCCAACTTTCCTGGGGACAGCAGCCTTCGGGGACGTACCAAATGTGCGCTCGAAGACTGTCACTCCGTTGTCGGGAGTCACTTCTTCGGGTGCGCATCCGATGCTCCGATGGTAAGAGTGGTTGTACGCTTTGACCAGGCGCGGTAGGATGTCGTTGTACTTGACGCGTAAACTATTTCCACATGCGTTCTTTCAAGGTACGTTGCAAAAGTTCCAAGATGCTAGCTCTAGTTTCGGGATTCTCGGTGATGAAGAAATGAATGTCTCGTTTCTTAAATTCTTTTTGGAATGCTTGGTTCAGAAATTCTGTGCGTTTGTCGGCTGGCTATCATAGAGGATGGCGACGACTTTGTTTCAACAGCAGTTTTGAGGCTCGCACTAACTCAGAGCTTGATTTGGAAGTCAAAGGCACGAAAAAAAAAAAAAAACAAGTACTTGTAGCCATGATTCTAGGTGGCCAAATGAGACGGATCGGCTAAATCGGGTTGCATTGATGATCGATGCTTTCCACTCGGGTGCGACTTCTGGAAACTATTCGCCGCATGGGTTTGTGCACGGTGTACATGGTTTGTTCCTGTAACCGTCGTTGCACTTGAGGTAAACATACACTTTGTAGTTTTGTTGTGGCTGCACGATACAATTTTTGAATTCCTCCGCAACTCGCAGGGTGGGATGGATCGTAGTAAATAATGGGAAAATCTCTCTCTCTCTCTCTCTCTCTCTCTCTCTCTCTCTCTCTCTCTCTCTCTCTCTCTCTCTCTCTCTCTCTCTCTCTCTCTCTCTCTCTCTCTTCTCAATAAGTCACACACTCTTCAAGGATGCTACTCTGGCTTGGGTGAGGTGGTTTGGAAACGGCTTTACGTGTACGACGCGACATGGGAGTTTAAGTGGAGGGTAGCGGTGGTGGTAATGAGATGCATTTTGTCTTGCTTTCTTTTTTGACTTCTGGTTTCCCTTCCTTCTTTGTAGTTCTGTCGAAAGAGGAGTGGACATCATCTTTTCAGGCTTTGAGATCTTGTCGTTGGGGAGTGGGGGAAATGGTCAGCAAAGGCGCTGTACTCTTCCTAGGCATGGGAGCCGCAGACGGTGTTTGAAAGATTTCGTGTGCCTCTTCTTCCTCTAGTCTTCGTGGGGCTACGTCTGTATTGGCTACTGGGGGTGGTGGCGATGGACTTTTCATCAATGTCTTGAAATTGTTTAGAGTCGGTTGAGCTGTTTCATTTAAGGTTTGTGGTGAAAGAGATGAAGACGTTTTAAAGCTTGACCTTATCGTTTCTGAAAAATCTCTGCGATCCATCAACGATTCCAATTCGTGTTGTAACTAGGACATTTCGGTCAAATGAGGATCGTGAGGTAAATGCGGGGTGTGTTGTTCTTGCCTACGACGAAATTTCATCCATCGTTTTTAAGGGACTAAAGGCAGCTTTCGTCCTTCCATCAGATTCCAACGTACACGTATGAGATCTTTTCACTCAAGAGCTCCCTTTTATCTTCTTAGTCCTTTTTTTGATCTCGGACCCATGAATGAAATAACTCCCATGAATCGTCCAAGCATTGTTCCCAGTACAACTTTCAGCAAGATTCCTAACAATAAAAAGCTTGACCTTACCGTTTCTGAAACATCTCTGCGATCCATCAACGATTCCAATTCGTGTTGTAACTAGGACATTTCGGTCAAATGAGGATCGTGAGGTAAATGCGCGGTGTGTTGTTCTTGCCAACGACGGAATTCCATACATCGTTTGCAAGGAACTAATGTCAGCCTTCGTTCTTCCAACATATTCCAAAGTACACATATGAGATCTCTTCACTCAAGAGTTCCCGTCTATCTTTTTGGTTCTTTATTTATTTTTGACCCATGGGTGAAATACCTCCCATGAGTCCCACAATGGGTGAAATAACTCTCATGTGTCCTCCCAGCATTGTTCCCAGTACTCATTTTATCAAGAGTCCTAACAACATTGGCACAATTCCTCCACTTTGCACCAACATCTTTTTCTTTTGCCTTATATGTGGAATGTCTTTTTAACCATTTGGCGAAGAACGTGTCGATGCTTTTAAAAGTGCTCTTTCTGATGCTTAGTCAAAAGGTGTCCTTCCTTTCCAGACATTCAGTCGACATTCGCACACAATATCGACGACGTCTTCGAGACTGTTTGAATGAGTTGTTTTTGCATGGGTGAAGAGGCTTCGGACAGGACACGTTTGGCTAAACGAGGAAGCAGTCCTTTCCTTTTTTCTCTCCTCTTTGGTATTTCTGGATCACACACAAAATACACTGACGTCGATGGCTTGGCAAACGTCCATGTATCTAATTATTGGGGTGTGAATTCTTGGAGTAGATCAAAGGGATTGTGACCAGTCTGTTTGACGAGTTGATCTATTATCGTATCGTAAAAAATACTCCCTTTTGATTGCTGCTGTTTTTCTTTGGGTCTTTCCTTGTGTAGACGTCGATGTTTGGCTAAGAGTTTATTTGTTTTTTCGGATTAGGTGTCAAACTACGATACTGTCCTCTTCCTTTTCCTTTTCCTCTTTGTGCAAGAGAATGACGATGGTGGTGGTGTGTAATTCTGGCGGGTGACATCCTTTTGAGTTTTCCAGCACAAAACCGCTGATACCCATCGTTTGTCCGATGTCTTTTTTATATTGGAATGCATCGCCATTGATTGTCGGTACGTCGTATCAACTTTATGACAGGCAACAATCGACGTTGAGGGGTTCGCAACAGACTAAATTAGGACAGTTCTTGCTTGGCTAAATCAAGTGAACTCTGTAACATGCCCAATCTCTCTTAGACTTTGATTTTAGGGGAGGGTACTTTCTTAGCAGCTGCCGCTGCGGCTAGAGAAGGAGGGAGTCACCGCCCGAGAAGTTCCCGGAGACGCAGGTTTACATTTATTCATAAAATGGGGAAGGACGGGTGTCAAATTGAATTTGGCTGGCATCACTAGTAACGGTGAAGTTGAAGAACCTGAGGCTACTGGAGACGCGGTCAGCGACGTCACAAGTCGTGGTTTGGGTCTGTAAGGTTGAGTCCGTTCACAGTGCCTCTCTTGAGAGAAGAAGTTGTTTTCTGGGGTCTTTCTTGGGACTTTTCTTTTTCTTGGGACTTGTTGTTTTAGGATCCCGTTTTAAGAAGGAGCAAATGATAACACCTACTAGAGAGCCGCTACCTCCATCTTTCAAAATGATTTGCTTTATGGTTTGAGTGTCAGTTCTAGGATCTGCCATGTGCGTCAAAGCGACTTTGTTTCTGTCAAAAAAGCATTTGTTTTGATGAGTTGTGAATGATGCCTTGAAGTAATGGTCATGCTATCACCGTAAACCATCGTAAGACTTCTCTGAGACTGACTTCTAAGACACGAGGACGTATTCGAGGATTTGTTACGAGACTGATGCCGTAGAAGACACGAATCATTTTGATGGGAAGATGAGACTGGGTAGAGACATACCGTAACTGAAGCAATTGACTTTATCACCTTCGCCCAAGTAGATAAATCCAGCTCTTCGGTGTTAGTTCCTCCCAGATATGTAGGCCACTTTCTTTAGAACATTTGGAATCGATTTTCAAAGTGGCATCATCAAGACAAGAGCACAGGTAACGTATATTCTTCTTTCACATGTTCATTTCGATGAATCGGTGGTAATACCCGCAGTAGTTTGCTCAGGCATGGATGACATCCATTGGGTGGTAGCTGCACGGTAATATGACATTGAGAATGAAAACCAGTAAAGTGATAAGGTGTACTGTAACGATTGGCATCGCTTTCGGATCCGTCATGATGCTGTGCTCAATCGCTAATTTCACAGCGTACGGCATTGTTGTCACCGCAAAGCACATCATCGCACTCAACTTGAGAATGACTTTACTTCAATTATGTCTGTCTGAAAGGATTCATCCTTCTAGCTTGGTGTTTCGTCTCGTAATGAAGTATCGGTCTTGGACGTTTTTCCTTTTATATATTGTCCAATATCGACGTGTCCGTACGGTGATTGGGAATCCGCACTCGCTTCTGGTACACGATTTGATAGTTTTTCCAACGGTCGACTGACGATTTGGTGTGTGGGTAAACGTACACTCTTGTGAGGTTCGTTGGTGGTCACTCTAAGGTGTTGATCCTCTCCAGATTGCAATGCTTCTTTCAACACGACAAAGTTCACCATTTGACTGGTGCGATAATGTAGAGTCCATCCTTTCATTTTACATTCGGTGTGCGCTTCTCCTCGTTTGTCCCGGTATTCGTAATGTTTTGGACCGCCACTAGCAAAACATAGGATCTTGTCTACGTGGTGCTCGTCCGCCCAGGCTCCTAAACGGTCTCCTTCGATTTCAGGGTGACGGTGGTTTAAATGTAAATGTCCGTGTCAAAGTGTACGGCCCGATCTACTAACTGGTGTAAGGCTTCTTACAAATTTAAACGAGCATGAGCTGTCACGTAGGCCTCAATGATCACAATTCCAAATTCGCCGGCCTGTACAAACTCAAGTTCTTCTTCGTAACTGACTAAAATCAAGCCTTCACAAATGACTTCTATGTTTTTTTGGTTTTGTTGTGAATCATCTGGAAGTAGCGGGAAGGTTCTATCATATACTCCGTCTTGGGTAAACACGGTCATTGTGCCATTTTGCCCCAGAAGCAATTTAACATTACTTTAGGAAACGATCGCCGTCCTACGTTTTTCTCCACGTGGTCTAAAGTGATGCGTTCCTGTTCCAAGTATTTCTCTTTGAATTTCTCTTCATCTTCGTGAGTTTGACACCAGAAAGGTTAGCCGCTAGCGTCTTGTTTCAGTGTCAAGTAGCATCCACGTAGTCTGCAACAATGCCTTTCTGAGTCTTGTCGTCCTTATAGTACTGTTCTGTTTTGGGAACGTGGTAAATTTTGTACACTTCTAACAGCTGTTAGCCCAGTTCTAGAGCTTTAAACAATTCTACTCTGACCCACGTTACCATCAGTGCTCGTTCTTCCTGAGAGTGATGACAAGGTTGATTTTGGTTGCATGTTTCCACATAGGTGCGACGCAAAGAAAGCATCAGTTTTCCCTGACAATGGTGAGGGTACACGTCAGTGGGAGGCAAGACTTTACATTTAATTAATCCATCGTAGTGTCGAATGTTTGCCAGGTCAATGTATTCCGACAGCAATTGCTTGTGTTCTGATGGAAAAGCACGATATTTGCACACGTAAGGATACAGCGAATACACGTCCAAGTATTTGATTTCTTCTGCTTTCTATAGCAAATTGGTGGCATTCGTTCGTCCTCCATACAAACTATCCCGCGGGTTCAGAGTGTCCACCAGCTTTAACTTTCCACGATGCGTTTAAACTCGGGATCAGTTTTCAAACGGTGATCGAAGTCGTGCTCCCACATTTCCACGACATCGTATCCTTGCTGTTCCAACTTCAAGTGTCGCTGACAAGTGGCCTAGTACAAGTCTTCCATGGTAGGTTGTAAAAACTGATTTTTGGTGTACCGTTGAGGGTGGCAAATCGAACATTCGTGAAATAAGCAACCATTAAACTCGTGCACGATTCTGGGTTTTGTTTTTTACATCCCAGTGATCCACTAAATAGGTTCCGATGGTCCTTTCGCCTCATCCGTTTCTGGCATGTTGGATCCATCTGTCTTCCTTGTCACACAAGTAAGGTAGCCAGCGTAGAGCTTTGACTGAGTATCGACGTTTGACAAAATTGGTCGTTTGAGGGCGGATGAAGTCTACTCGGGCTTTAATCGTTTGCTGTACATTAAGGAACACGTTTTGGCAGTGGTGCAGGCTTTGCTCAAAGAGTCGATCCTTCCCTGTGCCATGAACAATTATTGGAATTTTCCACAGCAACGACGTAACATGTCTACTTCCAAACGACATTATTGTAACATGTCGTCATGAAAGTCGAAGGGATTCGACGAGTGGTACCAAGTGTAGAATGTTCCTTGTTGTTCGGTGCGCATTTTGACGGATTCATAGTAGTGAGCATCATGCAAATATTGCAGTGTGGCTTGTTGATTGGGGTCAGTATTGAAAAAGTGTGAAAAATAGCTTTTAGCCATTTCTGTCAAACATTTTCGCCATTCGACTCAAAGGCATGGCCAAGTAACTCATCGAATCTTTAAACTGTACTTGTCCCACTTGCATGTAGATTAGTTTTGCTCCTTTCAAAGTGAGCTTAGAACTTTCGATGTCTATTTCCGCATAGTATTTTAGAAGAAATTTTCAATTGTATCCCGAGAAATTGTGAGCCATCATCGTGGCATAGAGACGGCAATCTCCATAACGTTCGATGTCCTCTTGACTCCATGTCTCCTCGATGGGGTCTAAGATCAATCGCGCAAAATCGGCCAGCGTCTTAGGCCCTCGAAAAGTTGTTTCATGTCCTTCAGGAATGTTGCTACAGTGAGGGAAATGGCAAACTATTGGAATTGGACGCAGAAATTAGAAATATGAATGCAGTTCTCTTGCATGCATTTAAATCGCAAAAGATGAAATTCCCTTTCTTCTGGTCATTTTCTTCTTCTTCCGTCTACTTTTGGGCCTGGTATTTTCTAATGTAGCAATCGTGCTCCGACTCCACGATTTGGTGACAATTGTGACATCGTTTCTTTCCTAGACAAATGTGTGCCTTGGCATTATTGCTACGTATAACTTGTCCAGTAGGGTACAATCTCAGGAGTTGCCTAGCACTTTTCCGCTGTGAACCGTTCGTCTTCAGATCTTGTTGGTATCAGGTAGAGCTGACAATATTTCGCCGACAAGTCGGGCTATGCACTCGTTCTTGTCCTTCGTCAAGACAAGCTTTAGAGGCCAAACATCCCTCACATTTCGATCCATAATGCTTGTGTTGCTTTCGATTGTTATACCCATAGTCACATTTCTAGCAGTAATAACCATATCCGAGGAATGCGGTGATATTGGTAAGGGCATTGAAATGTTCATCGTGATGATAGTAGTGAATGAATGTTCCGTCTTTGAAATCTTTTCCTCGAAACAACAAATCTCCACGCGCTTATTGAGGGTGCACTTTCAATGTGTAGCGTGGAGATAAGACGTCTTGCAGTTTTCGCATTTCAGGAATGTCACAAGTGGTGTCTTTAGATAGTCCGGCTTGCTGTAACATGAGTTCTGCTTGATTTCTATGTTTGGCTCGTCCCTATAGTAGAACGCTCTTCCAGGCTCTTTTCCATTCTGCGGTATAGTTCTTGCATGTATATGTTCGTTCTACCACGATGGCCCAGGCTAAACACATCTTGTCTTGATTGTTGTTAATTTGAACGATGCTATGCTTGATACTGCGAAGGTCGTTCACCAATAACACCTTTCTGCCTCCGTTCCTTTGGGAAGAGAAACGTGGGTCATGTACAGTGTTGCTTTTCCATCTCCGATGTGAAACTGTTCATTGGATTGTTTGACGCGATGAATCTTGTCCATGACTTTAGAATGTTTCAAGTTTGCTGGACTGCTAAATTCGATTCAAACAGGTGACTTCAAATTGTCATGATAAATGGGGAGTCTGTAGCGAACGTCTTCTCAGGCTTCACATTGACGTTTCAATGTGGTAAACAAAGAATCCCACAAATCGGTGATGAACTTGAAATCTTTAAACTTAACCGCGTACGTGTAGTCTGTAGCTCTAAATTGTCTGGACGAGCGTTTATCTGTCTCTCGAATGTGGTAATACTTTTCAGGCGTTACTGGAGTACTTTTTCTTTACTTTCACTCTCTGTGTTTGTATGCAAACGTGGAAGCTGTTTATTCTGGCTCACTGATTACATCTTCAAAATCGCTGGCAAGAATTTAAATCAGGACTTCAGCTACTGTGAGAGGCAATAGCTTACGTTTCTGCCCCTTACTTTCTTCTCCATTCTACACGATAGTGTGCGATCGTTTTATCTTGATTGCAAAATGTCAAATGACTAAATTTTAAACGCCATCGTCCCGTATATATCAACGTATGGTAAGTGTCTTCCCTATATGAAGGGTCCGTGTCTTCCCTCAAAGTATTCATTTCGCTTTCAATCCTTCAAGAAAGATGGGAGAATCAACACGTATCGCGTTTCTGATCAAAGTTTTGCGAGGAGTCATACGAAGGTATTCTTTAGAGACTTCTCCCCCTCTTTTCGAGAGAAAAGTCGAGACACTTGCTATATCTGTCAGAAGAAAGGGCATTGGGCCACAGAATGTCCACACAGTTAAAGTAAGACAGGCTCCAAGGTAAACAAAGGTCAAGATACATGTTATCATTGTCAATAGAAAAGACATTGGTCTGCAGATTGCACTAAGAAAAAAAGAGAACCGATTCAATAAACAAGAGGAGCAGGAGAGAGGGGTTTAGAACAGGAGGAACAGGTACCCTCCGAAAAGGAAGAACCCATACCCATCCAGAAAGGAAGACGAGAAGAAAGTGAGGAAGAAGAGGAGAAAAACGTGTGAATGTGACGAAATTCAAAAAAGATAGAGTGAAAAAACAAAAAAAGCCTATGAAATTTTTTAAGTGATTGTTACTCTTAAGAGAATAGACCAGAAAGGAAAAGTAAGTTTCTCGTGGTTTTGATTTTTATAATAATAGTAATAATAATAAGGACCTACCAATCTCTCCTAGATCTTGTTTCATCTCTGCTTCTTCTTCTTCTCGTTTTCGTCTTGCCTCTTCTTCTTCTTGCTGTTGCTGTTGAATGAGAAAGGCTTGTTCTTCTTTCTACTGTGGCAAAACTATCTCAAATTCTTCTTTCTGTCTCTGTCTAAAATCATCCACGTACGGTAAAGATGGAGAAGGTGGCGAAGGTGCTGATACCTTAATAAATTCTTGTGAAGAGAGAAAATCCACTAGATCTCATTTAAAACCATTTTCGTCTGGAAGTAGCTCTTTATTTGTTTCAGTAACTGCTGCCATGCAATCATTCTTCGTCTCCACCCGGTGCACCCCAATTCATCGTCTTTGTAGTTTCCGTCATGTACCAGTTATCAATATCTGGAAAAGAACATTTGTCCTCACCAGTGTCTCAAAGAGCATGTAGAAGGAACATTCAGAAGAAAAAAAAATAAAAGAAGAACCAGTTCCATGAAATAAAGTAAAATTGCGAAACAACACAAACACAACAAACATTAGAAGCAAACGAAACCACACCAATAAGCAAATGGGAAAAATATAGACAGTAAAAACTGGCCTTCTGTGAGGTGTTATGAAATTTCATTTGATTCTCAGTTCACACGAATATACCAAAAATAAAGAGGCCCCGAGTGGCCAAGTGATCTAAAGCGCTCACCGTTACGGATCATTGCTAACTCACCTCTGTCTGCGTCGGTTCGAGTCTCAGGTTCGGCAAATGTTGGTATGTGGGAAATCCTGCCAGTAGCTTCTCGTGGGTCAGTGGTTCTTTCCGTGGTTTTCCCGGGTTCTTCCTCCACCATTTATACTGGCCGCCATGTATAGCCTATCTTGTGCTGTAAAATGGCGTCAAACCCTACAACAACAACAACCAAAACAAAAACGATGGTGTGTTTTTGTCTTCACGTTTTGATTTGAGTTTGTGTTAAATATTATAGCATATGTTAATGCAAATGTTAAAAAAATATTATATAATAAAAATAAAAAACGGGTTCTAAATGTTCGTTCTGGATAATAGATGCTTGGTGTTAAGCCTTGGTGCCGTTTGGTGGGTGAATAAAGTTTTATAAAACTTACATGTTTTAATAATTTTTGCAATTTTTAGTTTCATGTTTGTCAGGTGTGTTGAATTTTTGAAGTATGTGTGCTGAATGGGTATTGTGTGGGTATTGCTCGGTACATACAGAGTCGTTCTAGAATCTCACTACCTTGTTCAATTCACTCTGTACCCCAGTCTGACATACAATGATACATTCCCCATGAGTCACAGGCTGCCTTTATCTTTCCTAGATCGCCAGGTGTCATTATTCACGTTAGGTTCGCAAACTGACCTTCGATTAGAAAAGAGCATTTATTTGCCAAAATATAGGTGCGTACAGAAACTATATTCACAATACAATGAAGGCAGAACAACGTAGTAATACAATATAAGGAAAGGAAAGATCTATTACATTATGGTCAATCTCGAGAGTGAACGTGAGTACATCACGTACGGAAAGACACATATATGGACTAAAATTAATCAATATGTGGCGTTTACGTCAGGATCGTCTGGAGGAAGCTTGCTTGTACATATCTCGATTATTGTACTTTTCCCTTATATATGTATCATTTCTTAAAATGATGAACAAACATGTATGTGCAATTTTTTAAAAACAATTAAAGATTCAATCCATCTTATAATATCAATGTCAAATGGGCATATACTTCATATCGTGGACTTCGTTTGGCGTCAATATAAATTCACACCTCCAACAATGAAATCGGCCAAATAAGCCTTCTCCAAAAGCACTTAAATGCTGCAATATAGTTGTAGTCTGATACGTTTATCGCTAAAGAATTCCAAAGCAGTATATCCTATAAACAAATGAAAACATGGCGAGGAATATATATAACAATAATTACTAATAGTCGGCAGTACTAACTTAAGGATTAGATTTTGAAAGCAGCGTTGTTGTTTAGATACGACTTATATTTGTAACATGAGAATGCTCTTTCTCACACAGCAATGACATTTATTCGCCTACAACAAAGAAAGGTTTTGTCACCTCTAACCGCTTCATTGGTTTATTTTATCTGATTGTACTATCAAGAAAGTTGGCAACTCAGAGTCTGGAAACGGTAAAATATATATTCAATAGTTACAGAGGTCTCTGCTTAATTAAATACATTACAGTTGACAGAGAATTCATAAACTATAATCACGGAAGTACACCCCACCGAATTGTCAGTCCTCACATGAGGCCAATGATAACATATCTAAGTATCTACTGAATTCATAAATTCGCTGGCTTGAATAGATAAATAAAGGATCTATCTATTTATCAATCTATCTACCTATCTACTTTCTGTCCTTCCGATATCACATAATAATACTTTTTGGTAGTAGCAATCGTAATACCATTATTATATTACGATTATTAATACTAGCAGAAACTACATTAATAGTAAAATGCAGAAACATACATTGAAAGAGACTAGAAAGAAAGCTAAACGGTTTTCGGCAGCAAATCCTTAAAAATTTCGTGTACTTAAATCTATAGCGTGTACTTTGTCCCTGTATCTTTCATTGCATCTCTAATTTACCATAAATACACCTTTTTGAGCCTTACATAATAATTTTCACTCATTAATAATTATTACATCAACATAGGTCTGAGTATGTTTAAGAATTACGTCACAATCACTACCTCTTAATGTGCAAAACTTCATTGAAATTCTCGAATCCCTCCATTCTCTCTCTCTCTCTCTCTCTCTCTCTCTCTCTCTCTCTCTCTCTCTCACACACACACACACACACACACACACACACACACACACACATACTCAGTTATTTACTTGTTCAGTGATTAACGGCATCCATCACTGCATTCGTGATACTGATATTGTGTGGAATATATTCTCAAAACATAGAACTGTAGGTAACATTTACTATTCACTGCAAAAAGTGAAACGTACGGTGCCTTCATTTTTAGCCTGTGCAAGACCATAGTGTTTTTTTGTTTTGTTTCTAATAGGAATTACTTATTTGCTATTGTTACGTTAACAGGAGATCAGGGGAAATTCATTCTACTGCAAACAACAACAACCTTGAAAGCGATCAAATTATTTGACGACTTAATGAGTGTGTTAATAGCCATTCAGTATGTCCTGTAGATGTAGACAACACACACACACACACGATTGCACGCACGCACGCACGCATATACACACATATATATATATATATATATATATATATATATATATATATATATATATATATATATATATACGAATAACAGAAAATCATGTTAAATGTGGCAATAGTACGAGATTCAGTAGTAGTAGTAGTAATTGATTGTTTTCATGTGGAAGTTGTGGTATATTTTTCGTGATCTCATACAAAAGGAGTAGAAGCTACACAAGGTATAGAACCGAAACTCGTATTTATTAACGTAGAACAGTAGTAAAAGGAGCATTCCTGATAATGCAAGTGTAGATAATAATAGCAGCAAAGCAAGCGCTAGGGGTCTTAACAGTATTGTAATAAACAGCCCGTTAAAGTGGTCATGAAGAAGCATTTATTCAAATTAGATTAAATATTAATTTTTGTTCTAACAAAATTAATTGAAATAGTTCAATCAAAATATATTAAGTCCTGATTGTTTATTGGTCTGCACCTTTTTTGTCATGAAAACATACAAAAACTTCCACACAGAAAAGTATTGATGGATAAGACCTTTTACAATGGCAGCCAGTTACAACCTAGGTCAAGAAAGAATGACGTCGGGTTCATCATAACACAGAACAAGGAAGTACGAATTCGTTTTAAACACGCGTTGCTTTTCATCTGATATCACAGCGGGCTACACTCAGTCAGGCTTGTACCTGATTCCACCTTTACGGTTACCTCGTCTAAAAATCCCCACTTAATTTAACATTGATTTTAGCGTATATATCCATGGGGACGTGTAAATAATGACCTTCCAAAGGAATACTTCTGTACGAGGATTCAAAAAACGATTATGTGCGTGTGCGTTTGATTTGGATTTTAACGTCACTTTAACAATATTTGTCATATCGCTACGATGTCTACAGTGTAGCAGTTTATAGTGACGTCTAGCAGTGGGGGCGTCATGACGCATACAAGTAGCATCATGTCCAACCCAGTCACATTATCTTCACATCATGACGACCAGTCTTAACGTTATTCTCCTAATACTGATCGCCAAACGAGGAAGCTGCTAGCACCATTTATTTTATAAGTCTATGGTATGATTCGGCCGGGTTCGGACCCTCGACCTCCCACATCCAAGGAGGACGCACTAACCACTTAAAAATAGTTGCTTTTAGAGGTATTTGTACTCAGATTGTAAAAGAAAAATGACACCCATTACTGAATTAG